>PVJL010019768.1:0-13277 GCA_004026885.1 Lyroderma lyra | reverse complement strand
ACACTCAATGGGAAGGGGCAAGAGAAAATCGCTTGAAGATATGGAATGTAAAAGCAATTAAAATCGGTAATTGATGGAGGGAGAGTGTGCCTGCAGTAGGCCACGAATCTCTCAGATACAGCAGTTTGTTTATAATACAGCCACAGCGAGGTAACATGTACTAAACTATAATACACAGAATAAATGAAACGCATTAATGGACCTGAATTCAAAAAAATTTTTTTTTGCTTTTCTTTTTCTACCAATTTTCAGGTTTTTCTCTTCATGCTCAGTTAATATTTTTGACTCTTCCCAAAAGCATGCAATTCTTTGTCTTCACAAATAAGACCTTAACGTTTTTGATCAAAACAATCACTCCACATATTTCTTACCTCTGGTTAGAAATATTTGGGATGTAAGAAATATTTGGGGAAGTCTGAAATTATTTCTTTTCTACACGTTAGGATTTTATAAATGAAACCAAATAATTTGCAAGAAAATTATTTCCATCACTTTCATTGTGTCAACATATTCTCTACAAAATTACCATCCTAGTGCAAAGAACAATTTTCAAAGAATCTCCATCGACCTGGCTTAATTAGGAATCTGAATTCTTAGTTTTTCTTTCATTTGCGTCATTATAACTGTTTTAATTTCCCATACTTTTAGCTTGTTGATGACAAGTTTTAAAACTATCATTTCAAATATTTGGTGACATATGTGCAGACAAGTCCCATCCCTTTGATTTCAGCTTGACACATAATTAGTGTGATTTTCATTAGCATAATAATGAAGATGGAACTGAGGGAAATAAAGAAATTATATTCCAGCAATAATGGAATCACTTTCATGGCAACAAGTATCAGAATGTGCATGTAAGGATGTCTTGAATTTTTTAATAAAAAAGAGGCAGAAGCGTACTTTTATTTTTTTAAACTGTTGTCAGATTCTGACAGCTGCTATGACTTGTTTTATTCTTTAATTCTTTCCTTTTTAATGGAAGGCCATCTTCCATTCATGGCTTCAGCAGTTTAGCCTCCTCTAAATGAGACAGAGAAATGCGAATCTCCCTGGTGGTCGATCGTCTCACAGCTGCGCTGCAATTCCAGTGTGACATCAAATTAGTAATTATAGCTGAGCTGACGGCTTTTTACAAATGACAGTCTTCGCATGCTGCCAGCAAGCAAGCTCCTCAGCAGGGAATGCGAGGAAGTAAAAGAAAACATGACTGGACTCACTTGATTTTGGGGGGATTTGACCTGACTCTTTAAAAAGTCCATGTTCTCCAGAAAGAAACCTGCGGATTAACACAGATATGTATTTTGTTCATCGTTCTGCACAGTTTTTCCCCAAAACTCGTGCCTGAGTTTATTAGGTGAAGTACAGCTTATGTAGTGGAGTCAGAGGGTCACAGTGAGAAGATTCCTTTCAACATACAGCCTTCTCCCTGGGAACACTGGAAGGCAAACAGCTCCCCTGCAGTTGGCATTTGTATACCTTGTATTGGCAATAATCATTGTTGACACTTTGATAGTGGGCTACAACAAGCCACCTCCTCCATTCTTAGGCACTGTGAAATGCACTAGCAATTAAGTGACTATCACCACCTCTGACTTCTTACCTGTTCACGACTGAAGCTTCATGGGAATTCATCATTAATAACCTCACATCGAAAACTGCTATCTTAAAACAGTTTTCAGCATTTCTTTTATGATCTTTAAATCGTAAGGCCTTATAATGAATTACTACCTCTGTCTGGTTCTTTGGGCTGCAGTTAAAGTAATGGCAGAGGTGGCAGGCAGGGAGCACAGGACACAGAAGCACAGCAGCGTGTCTTCCCGGGAATCGTCCTTAGGCTCTCAGTTTAAATGCACTTCCTGTCCCGCTGTCAGTGGATGATCAGTTACAGGGAGATTGTCCAGGGTTTTAGGCCCTCAACTCAGCTGGTGCTTTAACCTGCTATAAAATTCCTCTCTCCCTAGTTGGAAGGAAGTGAATTATTTCTGTGTGTCCGCCACTGCTAGGGACACCTGTCGGGAAGCCCAGAGCGCAGGGCACAGTTTCTGTCCGAGCAGAAGCAGGGCCTCTTTCCAGCCTGTAAGTACAGGCGGCAGCGGTGCCACCTGCTCCGCGGCTGGGGACGTTTCCTAAAACGGGGCTTTGGGGAAGGGCAGCAAACAGAGCATTAGGGACACTGAGTCCCAGCCCCTGCCCTGCCATTAATGGAGGTTTGGAGTTTGGGGGTAAATCCTGTAACGTCCTCATTTGTCAAATGAAAGAATTTGATTATGTCATTGGTTCTCATGCTTTAGTGTGTGTAAGAATCCCTTGGTTCGTGAAGTGTTCTGCTCCTCCGGAGGTGCACTTCAGCAGCAGACTTTGAGATATCCTGGACTTGACAGTCACTAAAGTTCGGTCTGTTTTAGGTATGGGTTAAGGTGCTCACTATTATTAATGGAAAAGATGTTCTGAACTGTCCTGTGGTATCAGCAGTTGTCTGAGCAAGCCTTAAGAACACTATAACGTAAACCATTAGGGTTATTCTGGGAAGTAGAGTTTTTAAGATTCAGTTCATTTGGAATTTTTTCTATTGGTAAGAGTGACACGTACAAAAGAGAGATCACAGGCAGTGACTTGTGATTTCCCAGATGACAGTGTTAAACTCATCAACCCAGTCTGGCCAATGGTGGAGTATAAATTCTCAATTGCTTTAGATTAATCTGTTTTCCACTGGAATGAATTCGACTCAGGGTATCCCAAGCACACATGGAACAGTGCTGTTAGATATGGGAATTTTTCTTAAGCTGAGTCTCTCTTATTCAGTGGGTTCTAGAAAGAGTTGGAGTAGAGAGAAGACTTCTAAAATTTAGTATGTGGCCTGAATTTAAACCAAGCTTTTGCAGGTGTATAATTGTTAAAATAATAAAATTATGATGTTCACAAGGTTAGTATTAAACCAGAAACTATAAGACTTAACAAACTTCTTAAGTTTTCAGAATTTGACATTTCTTAGAATATCACCATCAACCTCTGTGCAACAGAATCTTCCAGTCACATCATAACAAACCTATTTTGTAGGTTTTCCTCTGAAAACCAAACAGTCACCATTGACAGCCCCGCTTAAAGATTATTATATTTTGAAAAGTATGACAATGTTAGAAAAGGAATAAATTCCACTCTTGAAAATATTAGCTTGAAATTTTTAGGCAAAGTAAATAACTGGCAGCTGGGGTCTGGCACCCTTACCAATTCTAAATTGGAAAATTATGATAGGGCTATGATAATTAAGAGTTTTGTGCTTCTTAATTGCAGCCCTGTTTGTTTCACAGGTAAGATGAGGTATGTTCTCTTTACTACATTTACACATAAACAAAGATTCAAAATAAAAACTTTTACATTCAGATGCTGGTCACAAATGTATGCAGTCTCCTTGTGGAAATTACAGTTATTAGTGACCCACTGAATCATTTCCCAAGCCACAAATATGTATACAATGTATGTTTATGTTGTTAAAGGTTGTGTGTCCTTTTTTTGAGAAAACACCTGTTATCTTTACTATTTCAGTATGAACTTTACCCATATTCACTAATTTGCCTTTTCATGTATCAAATTTGTGGCTTAGATGTTTTGAGAAGCAGAACTGATTTTATTATAAATTTCTAACATGTCTTACTGTCCCAAATTGATTCCATATATATTCAATCAAATTATCCTAGCTCTAATGTAAGGATTATCTAAAATTCTATCCCTTACAGAAATATTTCTGGAGTATATTTTCAGGCCCACAGACTGACTTTTATGAAATTTTTTGGCAAGTTTGGTGAAGGGAATTTAGTCTTTTTTGCAAGTTTATTTTCATGTAGGTGAGCTTGTAATAACAAGTAAATCAGGAACATAAGCAATTCTGAACATGAGACAATAATTAGTACATACTTTTTATGTTGTGTATTCAGTTCCAAGTGTCACAATACAGTCCATCAAAGGGACACCAGGCAGCAATCCTTGACATCAAAGCTTACAATTAGACTTCTTTCAAATGGGTTGCCAAATGAACGCATCGGACAAAATTTGTTTGCTCTCTGAAATGCAAGTCTTTTAATCACAGAGTACCATGCTATGTCTTATCCTTTGCATTGAAACCTTCTGGTACCAAAATGCTGTTTGCATTAAATACTCAAATGTGACAGGAGTACATTTCGTCATCCCACTAAGGTTTCCATCCAGGCAAAAATAAAAACTTGGTTCTGTATTGTATTTTGGCTCTGTGCACTATAAATACATGGATTTCTTTTTCCTATTGTTAATGGCAATTTAAAACACAATAGGCTCTTTTTGTATAATTTAATGAAATTGTAGAATGATGAAAAATCCAGTATCATTTGAGTTTGAATTCTCTATTCAATATTGTTTTTCACTGTAAATATAGATTTTTAAATATTTGTGATTTTTTAAAAAAGTTTTTTGAGTCATCTTAGAGGTAATTAGATTTTTTAAATCTTGCTAAAATAAAATTTCTGTATAATTTCTGATGTCTTTAGCTCAGGTGGTTTCCTCTGCCCTCTGGCTGGTTCTGCATTGAACTAGAAAGGGTATGAAAGACACTCATTAAAGAACCTGACCCAGTGACTCAGAGGCCTTCAAAACTCTCCCAAATGCAAATAATCCAGTGTTGCAAAGCAAAGGGTAGAAGCCATCGCTGCCCGCAGTGATTTCTGGGTTGCTCTGCAGATATCACACTTGTGGGCAATGCGACACTGAGAGTTCAAGTTCATTAATTCATAGAGTAATAGTTTACCTCCCTTTTAAAAAATCGTGTGTTTTTAAATATAAATACTGGTCATTATCAGAGAAATCAATTGCATTTTTTTTCTTGAGGGTGAATCATTGTCAGATGACCATCTTTGTCATCAAGTTCTTAGTAGAAAACAACAGCTGCTGTAAAGCTCTTTTTTTTTTAAAGAAAATACATTGTGTGCATTCTCAACCTTTAATACCAGTTTTAAATCCACACAGTTTATTGGATGCTCACAGTGATGATGGCGATGATGATGACAAGTGCCACCCACTATTTACGCATGTCACACCGGTTTTGGTGGAATTCTCAGAACAATTCTACTTTAACCAAATGACTAAGCATCAGGCAGCCTGGGTTCCCACATCAGTGTGAGAACTGACTGGCTTGCTGGGTCCACTTGCCAGGCCCACCTACCAGGCTGTGAGACCTTAGTTAAATTGTGTAATCTCTCTAAATTAGTTTTCTTATCTGTAAACTAAACATAGGGATAATAGCTACGATTGTTGCGAAAAGGAAATGAGATGATGCACTTAAATAAATTGATGCACGTAAAGTGCTTGTTAGCACAGTCCCTCAGGCTGGTGCTGCTGGTGTGGTATCGTCCCCATTCTACAACGGCCTGGGGAGGTCCAGAAGCCGGGCCCTGGTCCCTGACAAGTGAGGGGTGGGACCAGGATTGGAACCTCAGGATTCATGTCTCCAAAGCCCTGGCGCTCCTAAGCGCTCCACCATCCCACAGACACTTCGGTGGGGCATATCTAGACCAGTATTAGACCCCTCTAGCAGTTGCCCTCTGAGAATCTGTCTTCCTGTGCCTCTTGAGCCTTTCAATAATATAAGCCCCTAAGTCTTTTAACCAATCTGGCTTCCCTTTTACAACTTGATCCAACTAAAGACATCCCTGGTACCTGTGAAATTCACCAGTAAGCTTGGTAGTACGGTACAAGGTGTGCAGTTTTATGAGGCAGGATTATGTTTTGCCTGTCACATGAGGTGGTTCTGCTGGGGTGAACCTGACATGGCATTCATACTCATTAATGTGACTGCTATCACAAACACGTATCTACCGTGTCATTGACTGCTTTGTCTTTGGTCTGTCATTCCTGCCTTCAGGTTTCTCTCTCTCTCTGTCTCTGTCTGTCTGTCTGTCTGTCTCTCTCTTTCTCTCTCTCTCTCTCTCTCTCTCTCACACACACACACACACAATCCCTATCCCTTTCCTTTTTTACACATATAAAATGAGTTGTAGAGTTGAGGCAAATACCTTAGCCGCTAAACCCCCACCCATACACACCTCCAAAAGCATAGTTGTTTACTTGGAGAATCACAATCCTTCTCTATCTGTGTTTTTATGCATGCGCAGATCTGGCTTTAACCCTTTTCTTAAGGCACTTCCAATGTTGTGTTTTTGAGCTTGTTGAAGTTTAGATCCTTGCATTTGCTTCACGGTGCAACTTCATGACGTTTAGAGTTCTAATGGTAGGAGAACAAAGGGTCCAGTGTGAGCAACTCAAATATTTAACATTAACGTGCTACCTTCACATTCAGAATTTTCCTTTACACTATTACATTGTTATTTATTATTATTAATTAAATTATTAATGACAAATTTTGAGGCCCCTCCTTTGTTTTTGTGGAGAATGGCATTGCATTTTTATTTCCTCAAGACTCTACGACTTGGCATAAAAGTATCTGAAAGTAGATCATCTCCCCACCTTCTCTGGGAACCAAATTTTACCTGTGCATTTGACATACTCGTGCTGCCTTGTTTTCTGCCCACTTGATTTTGTGTCTTTCATACTAGATTACAAGCTCCTTTAGAACAGAAATGCAGACTAGTTCATTTTTGCATTCTTGTGCATGGCAGTCATTCAGTAACTGCTTATTGAATCGAAACTTTGGATTTCTCAGCTTTGCTATTACCCGCTTTGTAAGGATAATTATTTTAGTAGTAATTACATCGAATTCAAAATTACAAACTTATATTTTGTCAAAGTTAAAATGAGTAGCAAAGCTACTAATTTGGAATTGCTAATATATTCACATGTGCATATGTGTATGTACATATAGATGTGAGTGGTTTACATACATATGCATACCTTATAAAATAGGAGGAAGAAGTGAGTGGTTCAGGCATTTGAAAGATGGTTCCATAGATATGCCCACTGAGTTTTCTTCCATTGCTCTGAATAAGGGGGAAGCAGTGTACGAACCAGGAAGGAGAATACGTTCTTTCCTTGGATTTTTTTCATGTAGTTATGCAGTTATGGAAAAGAGTCACTTGGGCATTCATTAGTCTGCTAAGAAAGGCAATATGTTATGCCGGATTAGTTTGTAACTGGAGAAATAAGCTAAGGTTAGTGGAAAGGAGAGGGGAGGAGTTTTGATGGATCTTGAACTCTCTCAGAATGCAGGTCGCACAGAGGTAAAGAATAATCCACACTATTTTAAAACTAGATGCCTATATTATCGTATAGTGCAAGACAGAGTGTTTTCTGCTTGTGACCCACGCTTTGAAAGCCACCCGTTATTTTGTGTTGCTCAGTGCAAGTACAGTTTATTTGCCAGCTCCCTATCCTCCTGTTTGTTTATAAAGGGCAGAACTTCCCATCTGAAATGTTCTATGCTAAAAGGAGATGTTTTACTTTGACATCCAAGTGACAACAGTTTCCTTTTGGTGGGGAGGTGAGCAGGCAAGTTTGGAAGGGCAGATGGCTAACCTCTGGCTACATCCCCAACTCAGACATTAGATATAATTATGGATGGTGCTTTTCTGAGACAAGATAACATGTTACTTGTAACACGAACCCAGTAGAGGCTACCCAAAAAGTGTGGGGGATGTGGAGTTGGGTAGTACCAGTAAGAAAATTGAGGGTTCCTGACAATTCCAAGAATACAAATTCTATACTTAGAACACTTCTTGTAAGAAAGCGAATCTAAGAAAGCAGTCAGGTTACTTCCTAAGAAAAAAGCATGAAATCTGTTACAAAAGCCTTATGGTAGGAGTACCTCTGACCCGCCATTCCAAGTGGGACTGCTTCCTGCGGTCGCGGCTCACTGGCGCCCCCTGGCGGTACTAAAGCCACTTCACATTTTATTGCCTTGGGGAAGACGCCTGCAGTGAACGGGGCAAACTCAGTGTCCAGGGGTAGAGACGTAACCTCCAGGATTGAGAGGCATATGTGTTTTATAGACTTTATTCAAGCTTCCTTCTCCTTGTTCTTCTCATTTGTTTTAGGCTAAAGAACTGCCAACTTTAAAGGATAACGATTTCATTAATGAGGGCCAAAAGATATATATTGATGACAGCAACAAAAAGGTGTTCCTGGAAAAACTGAAAAAGGATGTTGAGGTAAGAAAAGTCCACGTAAAGGACAGCCCCACTGTATAAATGTCAACACTGTTGGGCTTTAGGAGCTTTTGAAACCATCTATTTACATCTGTAAAAAAGGCAAAAATATATATTGGGTATTATCAAGCTCAGATGTAAACAGGTGTATCTCTTAGGTGATCTGGTTGGAAGGAGAAGTGTGCTGGTTCAGCAGCTCTCTCCTTTGGGTGACAAACAAAAGAAAGTGCCTGCTGTCTTTTGATGGGTACTCCCACCCTCGTGTTTCCACGTTCTTTGGGGGGCACAGCTTGGGCATACTTAGAACCTTTCAGACTCACTGTCCCAGGGCACCAGAGCTGGCGTGGAGGCGAATGACTGCATTCTGCCAAACAGCAGAGCATCTCAAACACAAGTGTTTAGTGGCTATTTGAATTTGGGGGTTTCTCCATCGAAACCACATCTCTCGGTATTAGTAAACACAGCCTCCATCACTCAAAGCTTCGGTATTTCCCCAGTCTCTGTGAAACCAGTGTCATGAGGCCCATTAAACCAGCTGTACACATCATGGCAACAGCACAAAGGCAGGTTGAATACCAGAGTCACGGGGGACGGTTGTGAAAAACAAAAACTACTGTGTGGATGGGCTTTAAGTCTGTAATGCAGGAGTTTTCTTTTTAAATATTTTTTTAAGAATTAGAAATCTACGTATTTCTTTCCTTTGGCTTATTGCAAAGGCATTGCAGCTCTCCCATTGGACTTCCTTACATAATTCTTTGAGAAATACATTTAGGGAGAAAGTTATTTTCTTGAAATGTGTTAGATTACAAGATAGTGCAAAGATAACTCTAATTTAGACTATTACTAAACTAACTTTTTCTAAGCTGGTAATTTTGTTCATATGTTCATGTATGTGTGTGCACCTTTATTTATTTATTTATTTATTTAACTTTGAAATACATTTCCTTGAATAGCAGAACAGACCTGCTACTACGTGGCTTTGTGGATTTTGCTTTTCATGTAATTGAACAGAGACGATTAAAATGAACGGAGGCAAAGAGTGTACGTTGTGCACTGGATCGTGTCCCCAGCGAGGGCAGGCACAGCACTGCAGGTCCCCTTTTACTCTGTTAGCTTCCCTTTCATTGCAGCACTCTCCGACTGACCAAGTCAGCTCATAATCCGTTTTGGTCATTAGTTATTTTAATTTTAAAAATTTACATTATTTTGCTTACGTAGAGTATATACTTGGTTTAGAACCTAAATATCTGTTATTTGTAAAGGATAAGTGTCTACTTAAAATAAAAAGTAGGTAAGTGTTTGCTTTCATCATGTAACATTTTTCCCTTCAGTCTTTCATCAGTAAGCATTTATTTTTCCTCAGTTGTCAGTGGTTATTACTAAAATGCATATTAGTTAAGAGTTTCCCCCTTATCTTTGGGATTAACTTGATCTAGCTGATAACTAAGTACCATAGGTAGACGTGCCTACTTTTAGATTTTTATTCATTAATCAGCAAATCTTTGATCCTGACAATATTATTGTTCTAGCAATGAAGGTAAATAGCCCTTAGGGTTATCTGTAATGTGGCAGAAAATCGTGTTCATCTTTTTTTCTGTTGGCTGCATATCACTATGTGACAGACTCAGAAATAATGTAATAGAGGGGTTCAGTTTTACAGCTGAATTACATAAGGATCCTCTTATATAGTCCTTTCGTTGTCTCTAGTAATGTCAGTGATCAGAGGATTATGGATGGTTCAGCCCTTCCACTGCTCTCACACTTAACTGTTTTGTTGAAATGGAAACATTTTTTAATTTTTACAAATTCTCCATGGTTGATAAAAGTGTCTTTCATTTTGAAATTCATGCTGAAGCATCATTAAATTTTTAAGCAGTCATTATAGTGAAGTAGTTTGACCTCTGATCTTGATAATGAGGCTAGAGTTTACTTTACTTTTTTCATCAATTCCACACTCTCTGGTTTAGCTGGCTGGCCTGTTAGTTTGAGTGCAGTTGGGGGAGGGGTTGGAGAGAGGAAGGGGTTTTTTTTGGTTTTTACTTAATGCTTAAAGTAAAAGGTGAGTTTATTACAGTTCAATAAATAATCTGTTTTGTAGAAAAATGAATTGTCATTTGAAAAATCTAGCTCCTTTTTTCCTGCAATTAAAATCCTGTTCTGTTTGTATGCCACTAAAAGTAATTTTGTTCGTAACTAAATACGTGTAGCCCTTTCCTCCAAAAGAAAGTGCTTTGTGGAGCGTGAAAATCACTTTTGCCTTCTGACCCACTTGTTGTCAGTGTTCATCATGATCGTGGACTCTTCTCATTGGTCCACACTGAGATCCAAATGATTGCACATGTTATAACATGCAATATTTGTCCTTCTGTGACTGGCTGGCTTATTTCACAGTATAATGCCCCCAAGGTCCATTCGCATTTTTGCAAGTAGGAGGATTCCCTTTTTTTAAGGTTGAATATGTGTGCATGTGTGTATCACAACTCCTTGACCCATTCATCCATTGATGGACACTTAGGTTGTTTCCATGTCTTGGCTATTGTGAATAGTGCTGCATGAACATCAGGGTGCCGATACCGCTTCAAGATAATGGTTTCACTTTCTTTGGATAAATACCCAGACGTGGGATTGCTTGATCATATGGTAGCTCTATTTTTTATTTTTTAGAGGACACTGCTCATGTTTTCCATAGTGGCTGCACCAATTTACAGCCCTGCCAACAGTGCACAAGGATTCCCTTTTCCCAATACTTGTTATTTCTGGTCTTTTTAAAATAACGGCCATTGTAACAGGTGTGAGGTGGTATCTCACTGAAGTTTTGATTCCATGTCCCTGATGATTAGTGATGTTGAACACCTTTTCGTGTACCTGTTGGCCGTTCACCATTCTTTTTTTGATTAAAGGTTTGCGTCTATCTATTTTTAAGTATTAGGTTTCTCTTACCTTGCCTAGAGATTTGTGTGATTTCTCTTTTTCTGAGTTCGAAACAAATGGGGAAAATTAAGGCTGGCTGCATGAGCTTCATAGAGGAAGATGAAGGAGAAATGGGAGTTGGGGACAGGGAAGCAAGCAGGCAGGAGGAGGCCTGAGCTAGTGACAGCTGAAGGCATGAGGAAACAGCTGGAGTGTAAGGACCTGTCCTTGTCTTTAAGGGAGCATGCCTTCTCTTTCAGCTCAGAGACGGAGCCTCTTTCCCACAGGCGTGGGAGAAAGAAATGGCTCTGCAGGTCTCTGCAAATTCATTTCATTTCCGCAGAACTTCAAGACCTAAAATTTCACATGCTCACCCTTCGTGTAAGGAAGTTCATTTCTTAAATTCCATCGGAGTATCCCCGAGGCCCATCAGCTGCTCTGCATCTCTGAGAGAGGATGGCACCAAGTCCTTCAACAGTCAGGGTCACAAATTTTTTCAGACCATGAGCCAAGGGTCTGAGCGGAATTGGATCCTGTGCAGAGCGCGCTGGGGATTCGGGAGCCCCTTAGTTCCAGCCAGCAGATAGGCTGCCACATTTTGCCCTCAATAATATTATCCACATTTTAATTGATCAATTACAGGCACTCCTCACTTACCAAGTTCCGTTCCTACAACTAGGTTGTTAACTGAATTGGTCGATAAACGAGGAGCTTAAAGGTGGATGTCTTGTGGTTGTCGTGGCGCCACAGGGTATGTAGTTTTCAGTAGATATCACGTGACACTGCACCTAAAAATGAAATATGTAATCTTGTGTGATTGCAAATGCTTCATGTAGTGAATACTGACCAACTGTGAGAATGAGACAAAGACTGACAAGGGATTCCTGAGACACACAGACTGAGAAAGGGGATTCCCAAGACTCACACAGACTGAGAAAGGGGGTCCCCCACACTGGAGGAGTGGTCAGAAGTCCAACGGTCGTTAAATAGGAAAGTCGTTAAGTAAGACGTGGCTATAGTATATTGTGCTTAAAGTCATGTATCTGGGTGCCTCTACTAAAACAGAAGAAAAGAAAAATAGGACATGAAAAGTCAGTAAAGAACTTGGCAGGCAGGAGTCACCAAACCCCAGCGCAGGGCCTTGCCCCCCACCCCCGCCCCCTTCCCTCCTAGCCGTGGCCGGAGCAGGCCCGGGGCGGGAGCGGCAGCCTGGGCCCTGCTGCCTCGGGGAGAGCCGACCACCTTCCGCATCCCGCTGGCCCTGCTTCCATCGGAAGGAAACCCCAGCAGGTCGGAAGGACGGCCTATTTCACCAGCGCACTGACCCCGGCATGGCCCTTGCCTGGGATATGTGGGCTTTTGCCTATTTGTGATGGACAGCGTAGTAATCTCCTCGGCGGGAGTGAGCTGAATTTCAAAAGTGCTTTCCCAGACCCCACTGCAGCTACCTGGGAGGTCCCTGCCTTTTCCCAGCAGCCAGTGTTGACCGTTGGGAGAAATGTTCACTTGTCGCCGTCGGGGTCTTTTTTTGCCCGTGTTGCTCTCCTGCTCTGTGGCGTAATCCAAGCTAGCTGCGAGCAGTGCATGCCTCTCAGCATCCAGCTTTGCATTTCAGGGAACTCACACGCGCTCTGAAGCAGCCCTGGGCGCTCGGCTGCGTCTTTGGCCAGAGGAACCGCCTGCGGCTGTGAGAGCCCCTCTTCCTGCTTCTGCTGCTCCCCCACTCCAGCCTCCCCCACGTGCATTTCTCTGAGCTGGCTGTTTTTACACCTGGGGTTTGGTGGAAGGCATAACTGACCCTGTCGCCCCCCTCCAGTTTCTTGCCCAGCTGAAGCTCATGGACTACAGCCTGCTGGTGGGAATCCACGACGTGGAGAGAGCCGAACAGGAAGAGGTGGAGTGTGAAGAGAATGACGGGGAGGAGGAGGGGGAAAGCGACGGCGCCCACCCTGTAGGAACCCCTCCCGACAGTCCCGGAAACACGCTCAACAGCTCCCCGCCCTTGGCTCCGGGGGAGTTCGACCCAAACATCGATGTTTATGGAATTAAATGCCATGAAAGTAAGCTCAGTCACTATCGACCCCCTTATCTATGATGAGGTTTGGTTTCTGCCTTGTTGTCTACCAGTCATCATAGCCCCAGTTTAAGCTCTCCTGCCCTGCAAGCCTCATTCTCCAGAGTCCCAGTACGTTGGTTTGGGGACAAGGGTCTGTTACAGGTGACTGTAATCACTGGTGTCGAGGT
>PVJL010019767.1:0-13242 GCA_004026885.1 Lyroderma lyra | reverse complement strand
TCCATGTTCTGGTCTTCAATATCACTAATTCTTTCCTCCATCTGGTTGGTCCTGTTTCCTATGGCAGTTATTTCATTTCTCACTTCTTTTATGGTATTATTTATTTCTCGTATTTCCGTCTCAATCTTTCTTATGTTTTGAATTTCTTTGTTAAATTGTTCTTTTTGTTCACAGAGTTCCTTTTTTATGTCGTTTATATACTTTTTTATGTTATTTATCTCAGCTATGATGTTCTGACAATAGGTTTTCATTTCTCTCACAGCCTTTAGAATGGCTGCTTTAAATTCTCCGTCACTTAAGTGCGTCCCTTCCAGTTGTAACAGGCTATCTTCTAGGTGAATTTCATGTTCTTTCTGAGGAGTTTTAGTTTTTAAGGAATTCATCCTGTCCGCTGGGTTCTTCCTCTTTGACATGAGGGCTTTATATTCACTGCCCTGATTATTGCTTTTGTGGTGTCTTGCTGTAGGGCAGACACTAGGTGGCGCTGGGGGGCAAGTTTTGGGGAGAGGGGGCTGTTTGTTTCTTGTTTCTGATCTCCTACTGTGTTTGGAGGCTATGCGCATATATCCTGGGGAGAGGCCAACAAAAGGCGTTCCAAAGGAGGCTCTGCCTTCTGCCCTTTGCTGGGGAAGGTGTTTCAAGGCTTGTTTCTGCTTGCTGGGGTGAATGCTATCCAATCAGTCTTTCTTCCCAGCCCTGATTCAGCACCTGGCTGTCTACTGGCTCACACTGCTTTCAGAACTCTGGGGTGCACGAGGAAGTGCACGCTCCATAAGTCCAAAGCTGTTGGCCTGACCTGAGACAGCAGGGTCGCCTTTGCAGCGGGCTGGGAACAAGAAGTGCAGCCCTGTGTAGGTCTCCAGGGAGCTTAGAGCTGGGGTGTCATCTTTGCAGTTCAAAGTCCTCGCTCAGCCCTCTACTACTCAAAAGTTCCAGAGGGTGGTTCCCAAACTCCGTTCCCAGCTCCCCAGTCTCTCTCCCCTCCCCCAAACTGCGCAGCTCCGAATAGTCAGCAGGGATCATGTCCTGGTGTGATCTGTCTCTGTTCCCTTCCCTCTCCCCAACTCGCCACCTTCT
Organism: Lyroderma lyra; assembly: GCA_004026885.1. Lineage (NCBI taxonomy): Eukaryota > Metazoa > Chordata > Mammalia > Chiroptera > Megadermatidae > Lyroderma > Lyroderma lyra. Next base: position 12,165 of record PVJL010019767.1, on the reverse strand, counting down.
CGCCAACCTTCAGGTTTTTACTTGCGATTTGTGGATTTCTCAACAGCCGTTTTGTCACTCAGGGTCCTCTTTCTTGTCTTCTGGAAGGCCGTTCAATTGTGTTTTCTGGGAGAGGCTTTAGGGACCTCCTCTCCAGTCGCCATCTTGTCTTCTCTCTGCATATCTTTTAAAGTAACCTATCTTAAAAATTTGGTATGAGTGGAGTATCACTGTAATAAAAATTAATTTATATAAAGATACATTTGCTTAGACAATGATTATTCAAAATTATTTATAGAAAGCATGGACTGCCCTGAAGGAGTTTTTTAGTCATTGGGACACATATGAATAAAGAAAATACTGTTTGATAAACTTGTAAGGATATACATATGAATCTCATAGAAAGGGTTCCTAATTCTAGCTTTGGGAGTGAAGTGTACTGCTCAAGAGAGATTTTTAGGAAAAATTTTTAGAAGATAGCCAGATTTAGAAAACAAAAGAAAAACTTCTTTCAGGTTGAAGAAACAATATGTGTGAAGGCAGAGGCAAGAGAAAACCTGGTATGTATTTGATAGAAAAGGCAAATGTTTATGTATGCCTGGAATTTCTTTGAGTAGTACATTCAGGTACAGGAAAGCAAGTGGCCAGAGAGAAAAATAGGTTTAATTATGAAGTGTCTCTTTTGAATTTTGGATTCATTTTGAAATTGACAGAAAGTCATTGAATAGTTTTAATTAGAGGAATGACAGGATGATTTTGTGTTTTATGAAGATGATCTTAATAGTAGGTTGGAGAAGATTAATACTACATCAGAAAGACCAGGTATCCATTTCAGCCATAGCAGTCACACTGGATAAGGGATCTGCAGGTTTTGTGACTTAGTATGAGAGGCAAAGTCAGGTGAGGATATGGATGAGTTCAAGATGACTCCCAGGCTTCTGGTTGCTTAGACACATTAGCGGCATTCATTAATGGAAGTAGAGGATACAAAAACACATAAAAATAGTGACTTCACTCTCTAAAAGTACAAAGGTTATAATATGCCTGGGATATTTATGTTCCAGTGACTATGGTAAGCAATTTGGATATATGGGGCTTTGGAGACAGGAAACAGGTTTTAGCTGCTAATAAATGTTTGGCTACATGAAACTTACATGTTCATTTAAAAATTATAGTACAAGCCCATTTTACATTTCTTCATGTCATTATTATAGACATGTAAATTCTAATCGTTGTATCTAAAGTATAATATAAATTGAACTTGCCATTAATTGTATGCTATAAACACTCAGTCAGTTCAAACTTCATGTATCAGTGTACATGGTGATGACAGTGACCTAGTGGAGAGTCAGCCAGTGGCTCTGGAAGAATTAATGAAATTTTGGTTTAATACAGTAATCATAGAAGATGGCTACAGTTATGTTAATGGTACAATAATGTGGATTCAGCAGATTACACACTTTGGTAATGCATTCTAAACCTGGCAATAGGCCAGTTCTCATTGGTAAATGGTGAATGCTATATGTGTGTATGTTAAATAGGTAAGTAAATAATGCTGTTCTTGCTTGGCTTGTTAGCAGTTGCAAGTTGTTCCATCTCAGTGAGTCAGTGGTGTGAATTCTATCTTCTTGTTACCGTTTGCCACTCAAAAATGAAATTTCAAGTATGGTAGTCTTTAACTCATAAACAAGTGAGTTTAACAGTAAACCACCAGACAATAATCAGATCCTTAATTAATGAGAATAAATTTTAAAAGGGGAAGTAGATTATTCTTGACTAAAGAAGTTTCTTGAACTATTTACCATTACAATGAAATTTTATATTAAAAGTGTATATACATGTATATGTAAATATATATATATAATATACATACAATTTCTGTGTGTGTACATATATATATACACATCCACACTTTTTACACACACACACACATATATGTATATATTTTATAATTCATTCTGACTATTGAAATAAATTATAAGGCTATTAGCTTTAGGGCATATAACATCTAAAATAATAATTGACTTTCTAGTCATGACAGTAAAAAGGTATTTCCCAGGAAACAACAAATAATTATGTGATACCAAAATTTATGGTTTCTTCATCAAATGCAGGGATTGTGGCCATTGGTATATAAACATAAAGTTTGAAAGATACCAAATCAAGACCTTAAAATTTTTATTCTAAAAATGTTCAAGGAAGGAACACAACATATATTCAAATAAACAATGACTGGTGAAGAAAAATGGAAACATGTTATAAAACATCACTCATTAGACTTGCTTTAGTAAAAATATAGTCATGTAAATGCAATGTCTTATTATAAACATACAAATTATCTATCAAAGTTGAGAGGTGTACTTGAGTTACTTTGTGATGCAATACAAAGTACTTAGTAATAAAATCAAAATAAATGGTGGTTTCTAGACTGAAGAAAACAGGTTTCTAATAAGAGCTAGCTGTGTGTTCAGAACTGTGCTAGGTAACATGAGATATGAAAATGAAATATGAAACATAAACTCTGCTCAATAGATGTGCATTATTTTACTGAGGAGATAAGACATTCACAGAAAACAAAGTAGAGAACCATATAGCATGCTCTGTCAAGGATGGCTGCTGTGATTTGCGTGTCTTGAACAGTGATATTTGTATTATTATCTATGTGAGTTGAATGCCCTGGATTTTTGCAGTACACAGCCTACCAAGCCATAAACAGGGAATCTGAAAACTAATCAGAGTCTTTACTTTTATTTACTTAATTCCCTGAGAATAAGTTGTATATACAATAAAGCTCCCCATGATTTTCCATTTCATTTAGAATAACATCACAAAACCTTAATTTTACTTATTGCCAAATTTGATCTGGCCCCAATCAACCTCTTTTGCCACATCACTTCTCCTTTATGTTTCAGGCCATATAAACTTATCATGACTTTTTCATTTTACCTGTCTGCAACAATCACACCTCCTATATTTAAGCCAGGGACCTGGAAGTATCACTGATTCTTCTATCTTTTTCATGCTACTCTACTTAACCATGTATAATGTGGACCCATGTTTTGGCCTAAACTTTCAGAAAAAATATATTTCACATTAATTTTTTAAAATTAAACTTTCTGTTTGTTTATATTTAAGTATTTGTTTTTTGTATTAAAAATAAGTTTCCTCACTTATTTTAAACATACATATTATGGTACAAGAAATTTTATATAACAAATAATTACAAAAATCAAGAACCGATAGGAGGTACAAAAATTGCATGTAAAATATTTGATGTATAAAAATGTTTATATTAAAAAACCTATAATCATATTCCAGGGCATTATTTTGCATATACATATTCTTACTGATTTCTAGAGTTACATTTTAACTGAAAGCATAAAGAAAAGAATTAAAAATGTTTATATGGTTACTGAATTAGTGCTACCCTTTTATAATGCACATTCTTATTTTTAGCTGATAAATTTGGGCAAAGAATGTGGGCATTATACACAGTAAAATACAGTAATCAGTTTCTCTCCTAAATATCTCCTTGGAACTTTCACTTTTCTGTTTTCCTTTTGCCATTGCTATTTTCCAGAGTATGCTTACATCTAGTATAGGTTTCTACAATAACTTCATAAAGGGTCTTCCTGTCTCCCATATTGTCTCTTTTCATGCTTTCCTCCCAGTACAATCAAAGTGACACTTATTTACAAAATGAAATTTGGATTCTGTCACTGCACTGAAATTAATGTTTTAGATGCAATATAAAATACTTAAAGTAGTTTATTGAACCCTCAGGGCTTTTGTTTCTGTTAATTACTTAGCATTCTTTCTCCAACCTCTTCCCTCTTCTCTTGTACATAGTAGTCATGTTGTCTTCTCAGTTTTGTCTATATATCAAATTGCTTTTGTTCCTGAACTTATCTATATTTCTTCTGGTTGGAAATTCTCTCCTTTTATTACCCTCTCTACAAACTTTGTTCAATTTTTCAGTAGGCAATCTATCCAAAAAGTCTTCTGATCTCAACTGAGATGTCACTTCCTTTGGGTTGCTTTTCTTGTGTCCTTGAAAGTCTGTGTTAAATGCTCTTCTGTATGTTTGTAGAGCACACTCTACTTTACTTTAATAGTAAATCATAGCGCATTGCACTTCTTTATCTCTCACAACCACATTAAAGTTTACTTACGGTAAAAGACAATTGTGTTTTCAACAACTTTTATATTCTTAATGGGTATTCCTTGAATTAATGGTGAGTGAATTATCCATTTCATAGTAATTCTGAAATATTTGGCAAAAAAGACTCAATCTATGAGGCCATATAACCTTAAATATTTCTTCATTAGTGTGAGAGGTGCTGATTAATTAATGTATAAGACCCATTAAATATTGAGTCATACACATTAATAATAAAGTGTTGATGAAACATATATGAATCAAAATAGAAAACTGATTTCTTTAGTTAGCACTTGTATTTATCAGGTACTTACAGGTGTATATTTTATCTCAATTAATTTTTCTAGTGCTTCAAAGGTTTTTAACTGGTAGTAATTCTTTTTTTTAACTCATTTTTATTGTTAGACTTATTGGGGTGACATCTGTTAGCAAGGATTACATAGGTTTCAGGCATACAATTCTACAGTGCATTGTCAACTTGATGTATAATAAGTTCACCACCTAATATGACTTCTCTTTCCTTCACCTTATATTTAGCTTCCCCCCCACCCCCTCCCCTTTCTCCCCTCCCTATCTTACTTGTCCCCAAATAAACATTAAACTGTTGATTGTGTCCATGGGTTATTTGTTTCTTCATTTCTTTTTGCTTTGCTTTCAGCTTTATATTCCGCATATGAGTGAAGTTATACAGTTCTTTGTTTTTTCTGTCTTGCTTATTTCACTAAGCATGATGATAGTAATTCTTAAAACAGTTCTATGTGGTAGTCTTAGAATTTTCCACCATTTTACATATAAGAAAATTTAGACACAGAGACATAAGGGTGCAGAGCCCAAATGTGAACACAATCAATGGTCTCCCTCCAGATACATGCTTTTAATTACCTCGGGCTGTTGTCTTTCATCATAGACAGTCATGTAACAAGCAGGGCAGGTGATTTCTTCTATTGTAAAACATGAAGTTTGTTTCTTTTATGGTCTCATTGGGTCCCAATGAGAATGCCTGAGTCAGATAGTAACTCTAACAGTCAAATGTGAATACTTTGCTATGTATTGTTTATTGTGTGTAGAAATCACTTCAGTAATGTTAAATAAAAATGACACATTATTGCAATTTAAATTTTTAATGCTTTGCCAAATTTAAAATAGTCAATCTTTAACATGTGTTTATGATAATTTTCAATAAAATTAGAAAATAAAAATATATATGGTAGCAATCACTTCATTTTAAGTCTAAAAGTAAAATGAAAGCTATCAAAGAACAGTACCAAGAGAGTAAAAAAACAGCTCACTGACAGATTAAATTTTCAAAGCATATATATGATAAGATAGTAATACCCAGAATATTTAAAGAACTGATATTCAACAACAAGAACAATAACAACAACAACAAACCTGAGTCAAAAATGGCCAAAGATTTTGAATAGACATTTCTCCAGAGAAGTTATATAAACAGTCAATAATTAGCATATGAGAAGATGCTCAATATCACAAGTCATTAGGGGAATGCAAATCAAACCTCAATGAGACACCACTTCAGACCCATTAGGATAGGTACTATAAATAACAACAATGAAACATAAATGTTGGTGAGAATGTGGAGAAATTCAAACTCTTGTGTTTTGCTTGTAGGGATGTAAAATAATATAGGTACCATGGATAACTGGTGGTTCCTCAGAAACTATTAACACAGAGTTACTGCTTGGTCAAGCAATCAAGTGTTAATTCTATGTTAAACTTATTGAGTAACAACTCAATAAGTATAGGATACCTGGAGGTATCATGTACTAAAAAAAGTTACTCAGGGACTCAAGAAGATATGTGTACAGCAATGTTTATAGCAGCATATCCACAATTACCAAAAGGTGGAAACAACCTAAGTGCCCATCAACAGATGAATGAACAAAATGTGGTATACACATAAAATGAAATATTATTTATTTTATAAAGAAATTAAATTCTGATACATGCTACACTAGATGAACTGTCATATGACACTTAATGGGTAATAATTTTGTTTTTAGAAATGTTAAATATTTTCTCCTGATTTACATATGCGATTGTCATGCAAACTTTAAGTAGTTTGGCATACGTTGCATTAAAAGGAATTAAAGGAATTAGTTGTGGTTATTTTGAGGCTATTTTATAATCTCCTCTATTAGCTTATTAGTTTCTTGAGAGGAGTAGCTTCCGTTACTCATGTGTGTAGTTCTATTCTTTGTCATTTGGTAAACCCTGCTCTGTTGTTATTTAATGAATGATTGTGGACAAGATCAGTGAGGTTTATTCTTATTTTGACATAACTGGCTGCAATGTAAGTATTAGCTGCAATGTCACCAGTATGGCACTGGAACAAGAAGAATAGGAAAGGAACTTAAAGCTACAATGATGGAGGAAGGGCAATTGTAAAGATGTACCCTGTAAGTTAAATTTCAGAGAGTTTCACACCATTTTATCACCATGTATAAAGTAGGCAGAATTTTTAATGGATATTAGAGTGCAATGTATAAATTATTTATTTTAACATTTGATAATATTTTGTTAGGTTCTCTAGTAGAGACCCTAATAAAGTCATTAGCTGCTGTTTAGAAACCTTGTGTATCAGAAATTTTAGCAACTAGTCAGACTGCTTTAATTTATGGACTCTAAATTTTTATGCACTTGCTCACCAAGGATCAGTCATTATGGGTCCTTAATAGACAGGTAGGTAAAAAAAAGTTAATGTTATTTTTCTCCTTCCTCATTCTCTTCCTTTGCTCTGTCCCCTGTTCTCTGTTCCATGTTCCCTCTCTTTTCTTTTCTCTCCACTTGCCCCTAAGTACTCACACCTCTCTCCTCTTCTCTCTCTCTCTTCTCTCTCTCTTGCCATATCTTTCTGTCCATTGCTCTTGAATAACTATTTGTATTTTTAGGGTCAAACATGCAATTAGAATAACAATGTTTGCATGATTAATCTGTGTAAGTGATTAAAAAAGTCCTTGGTGACTAATGATTACGAAGCACTAAGAGGCAATTAAAACACTCAAAATTCAGAGCAATACCTTCTCTATAAGAATAGTTTTATTCAAACAATATATTTTCAATTAAAACTTCAGCCTTTACTTTTACAGTTTCTGAGATTTGAAATTTTTAAAATCTTTATTATGCCACTTTCTGAACTGAGGAATATAGGAGAAGTATATTCTCCTATATTCAGCAGAAGTATTCATGTAGATACCTAACTTAAATATAGAAGGGAAATGTGATAGAAAAAAAAGGAATTGTGTGTCATTTTATTGACAATATTTTCCTCTGGCAACATGAATTAGAAAAGTAAAACAGAAAATACATATAGCAGAAAATTTATTTGAGTGTATGGACAAGAGCTGTACCTTGTGAGGTGTTCAGTACTTCCATCTAAAATTATAAACTTAAATTTTCCAAAATTGGGATACATTTTGCATACTAGCTAAATACTGTATCTAACAAGGTACACTTAAAATTAAATATAGTAAACCTAGACAGATTAATTCACATTTCAAATTCTTCACATAAATGTTCAAAGTTTTTGAAATTATAATTCCAAATATCAAGGTCAAATAGTCCGATATGGATTGATTTTCCAAATAAGACAAGTTCCAAATAAGGTAGTAAGACATTATTTTCAAGTAAATCTATCAAGTGAGAAATAAAATAACAGAATCATCAGAAAAAAATTAGAAACATAATTGTGATTCTTTTAAAACTATTCTAAGCATACTTATATTTTTGGCCTCATTACTGTTTTATTATAAAACTTTCAATAAAAGCTAACAAATTAAGCTTTTCTTTTTTAAAAATATTCACTTATGTTACTTAAAGTGATGCATATTTATTATCAAATATGTAAAGTTATATTAAATAATTACAACACATGACAACATAATTCAAAAATGGGCAAATACCTTGAATAAACATTTCAACAAATATGTGCAAATGGCGAGGAAGCACATAAAAAGACATTCACTATAATTAGTGCCATGCAATGCCTATTCCTAGTAATTAAAAAGAAATAGCAAGTATTAGTCAGCATGTAAAGAAATATGAACACTTGAACTTTGCTGGTGAGAATGTAAAATGGTGCTGCCTTTATAGAAAACAGTTTACCTGTTCATAGATAGTGGTGAAGATTATATGTACTTAATACCACTGAATTCTACACTAAAAATGATGAAAGTTGAAACTTGTATGTTATGTGTATTTTACCAAAGTTAAGAACCTTTTAAAAAAAAATCATGCAATAAAGCAAACTATAAGAAGAAATTAACAAATTGTTTTAAATCCAACTTTCTAGAAGGAACCCATGTTCACATTTGTTATTAACTCTAATACCTTACTCTGTGATTTGAACTATTCATTGTGAGATATTTCAGAAATTATCTCTCTAAAAGGTATAGATAAATGTATTAGCAAAACTTATGAGCAAAAATATGTGGGCCTAAGCAGGACTGCTTGCTTTGAGGCTGGAAAGTTAACCAGCCAGAGTGGTATTCAGACTTGCAAGTGTGACCTTGTATAAAATGACCTATGCAGGCCAACTTAGACATAAAAATGATCACTAGTTTATCTTTTCTTCTTATCTTATACTGAGTAATATTCCATTGTGTATATGTACCACAGCTTCTTTAACCAGCCATCTATCAAAGGGCTGTATTTTTGTTTCCATGACTTCATTCATATATGGAATATAAAACTGAAAGCAAAAAATCCCCAGAAACTCATGGACACAGACAACAGTTTAGTAGTTACCTGAGGAAAAGCAGAGAGTGGTGGGAGAAGTGGGAAATAAAGCAAAAATATGGTGATGGAAACAAAATAGACTCTGGGGTGAGAACACATGATTCAATGCACTGTAGAATTGTACACCTGGAACCTCTGTAAATTTTTCTAAACAATGTCACCCCAATAAAGTTAACAATAGAACATGATCACTAAAAGCAATTAGAAATTATTAGAAGTCAATGTCACATTAATAAATGTATCTGTGATAAGCCTCATTATACTGTGTTTATGTTATTTTGTGGTATTATTTACCTTAGTTTTTTCTAATCCTATGTTTTATTATTAATGTTGTTTAACTAAATATTTCTGGATATAATATTATAAAAAGTATTGGTGATATTTGCTTGTATAGATCACTGGGGCATGTTTCTATAAACAACATCTAATACCATCAAGTTGAAAAGCCTGCTGTAAATTAGGTAAACTTGGATAGACTAGGGGCACATTGTTTCAGTTTGACCTCCATTATTACCTTCCTTTTAATCGTAGGCTCAAACACCATTATTAAAGCACAAATAGCTGTTGACTATTTTGCATATTTTCTAATAAGACAAAGTTAATATGAAGAGTTTAACAGTCAATTGAATGTCCAAAATGCAGTTATTATTTATCTTCTTTTTCCCTTCTTAATTTTAATATACTTTATTTATTTCATAATTATCAATAAAGAATGTCAGATTCTACAGTTCCTGCACCATTTACTAGTGATGTGATGATTTTCTTAATCTTCATTAACCTCCATTTTCTCATCTGTAAAATAAACATAATAACATGGTCTACTTTTTATGTTTGCTAAAAGAGTTCAGTGACTTGTTATGGACAACAATTACTTAAAGCAATGTGTGCAGATAACTGCTTTATAAAACAAAACTACATTTATCATTGTTTTTGTGATGGTGATATACCTGCTATGTATTCAAACCTAGAATGATTATTACGAAGGCTACTAACATGATATACTTCCTTGTCTTAAAGAATTTATTTACCATATTTGGCCATGTATAATGTGCTGCTGTATATCTGCTTATCCATGTTTTTGGCAAAACTTTCAGGAAAATACCTTTTCATTTTCCTGTTTATATATAAAAATATTTTTTATTGTTAGACGAATTGGGGTAACATTGGTTAGCAAGAGTTACATAGGTTCCAGGTATACAATTGTATGGTGCATCATCTATTTGTTGTATAATATGTTCACCACCTAGCATGAGTTCTCCTTCTATCACCATGTATTTGGCTCCTCCTCCCTCCTTCTCCTGCCCCTTTCCTCTTTTCCCACCCCCTCATTTGCCCCCAAATAAGCATTAAACTATTGATTTTGTCCATGCATTTTATTGTTCTTTTCTCTCTCTTTTTGGTGCTTTCATTTTATATTCTGCATATGAGTGAAACCATATGATTCTTGGTTTTTTTCTGCCTGGTTTATTTCACTTAGGATGATGATCTCTAGGTCCAACACTTTGTTCCAAATGGCAGTATTTCATCTTTCTTACAGCCAAGTAATATTTTATTGTGCATATGTACCAGAGCTTTTATATCCAGTCACCTACTGAAGGGCACTTTGGTTGTTTTCATGTCTTGGCCACTGTAAACAGCACTGAAGTAAATATTGGGGTTCATAAGTCTTTGCAGACTAAAGTTTTCAAGGTTTTTGGGTAGATACCCAGAACTGGGATTGCTGGGTTATATGGTAACTCTGTTCTCAATTTTCTGAGGAACCTCCACATCATCTTTCATAACATTTGTACCAATTTGCATTTTCACCAGCACTGTGTGAGAGTTCCTTTTTCTCCACATCTTCTCTAACATTTGTTATTCCTTGTCTTGTCTATAATAACCTTTTGAACAGGTGTGAGGTGGTATCTCATTGTGGTTTTGATTTACATTTCAAAACCTGAGAGTAAGTGAGGTTGAGCATTTGTTTCATATGTCTGTTGGCAATTCGTATTTCTTCATGAAAAAAGTATTTGTTTAAGTCCTCTTCCCACTTTTTAATTGGGTTTATTTTTTGTTGTTGTGTTTTACTGGTTCTTTATGTATTTTAAATATTATACCCTTATCAGATGTGTTGTTTGCAAATACTTTCATGCAGTTCTGCTTTGATTTTTATTATGTCTTTCTCAGTGCTGATTTTAGGCTTTGTTTGTTGTTCTTTTTCCAGTTTCCTTAAGTTAAGGTTAAAATGTCCATTTGAGATTTTTCTTGTTTCTTTAGGTAGGACTGCATGGCTATGAATTTTCTCTCAGGACTGCTTCTGCTGTGTCCCATAAATTTTGGGTAGTTATGATTTCATTCTTATTTGTCTCAAGGTATCTTTTTTTTTCTTTTTTTTAAATTCATTTTTATTGTTAGATTTATTGGGGTGACATCTGTTAGCAAGGATTACATAGGTTTCAGGCATACAATTCTACAGTGCATTGTCAACTTGATGTATAATAAGTTCACCACCTAATATGACTTCTCTTTCCATCACCTTATATTTAACTTCCCCCCCTCCTCTCCCACACCCTCCCCTTTCTCCCCTCCCTAACCAACTCATCCCCAAATAAACATTAAACTATTGATTGTGTCCATGGTTATTTGTTTGTTCATTTCTTTTTTTCTTTGCTTTCAGTTTTATATTCCGCATATGAGTGAAATCATGCAGTTCTTTGTTTTTTCTGTCTGGCTTATTTCACTTAGCATGATGATCTCCAGGTCCATCCATTTTGTTGCAAATGGCAACATTTCATCTTTTCTTACAGCTGAGTAATATTCCATTGTGTATATGTACCACCGCTTCTGTATCCAGTCATCTGTCTCAGGGCACTTTGGTTGTTTCCATGTTTTGGCCATTGTGAACAGTGCTGCAATGAACATTGGGGTACATAAGTCTTTGTGGACAAAGGTTTTCAAGTTCTTTGGGTAGATCTCCAGAAGGGGGATTGCTGGGTCAAATGGTAGCTCCATTCCCAATTTTCTGAGGAACCTCCACACTGCCTTCCACAGTGGTTGTACCAGTTTGCACTCCCATCAGCAGTGTACCAGAGTTCCTTTTCTCCACATCCTCTCCAGCACTTGTTATTCCTTGTCTTGTTGATAATAGCCATTCTCACAGGTGTGAGGTGGTATCTCATTGTGGTTTTGATTTGCATTTCCCTGATAGCTAATGAGGATGAGCATTTTTTCATATGTCTGTTGGCCATTTGTATTTCCTCATGGGAGAAGTGTCTGTTTAGTTCTTCTGCCCA
>PVJL010019766.1:0-13240 GCA_004026885.1 Lyroderma lyra | reverse complement strand
GCTTTTGAAGGAGGTAATGCATATTTTCATTGTTAAACTGCATGTACTCAAACTGCATATATTGGTGATGGAAAATAAACTCGGGGCTTCACCATCAGTGAAGACCGGCCGCATCAGCAATCGTGTGAGTGTGTCTCTTTCTTTAATTCCCGCTCCCCCCTTCAGGTACTGATCGACTTGTGGCGGCTGGTCCGTCATAGCGGGGTGTTTAAATCCCCCACTATGATTGTGTATTCATCAGTTTCTCCTTTTTAGTCTGTTAGTAGTTTCCTTGTATATTTTGGTGCATCCTGGTTGGGAGCATATATGTTGATTTGTGTCAAGTCTTCTTGTTGTTGCAGTGTGCCTTTTATCATTATGTAATGACCATCTTTGTCTTTTACTATCTTTTTTAACTTGAAGTTTATTTCATGATACATCAGTATGGCCACTCCTGCTTTTCTCTGGTTAACATTTGCTTGGAGTATTGTATCCCATCCTTTCACTCTGAGTCTGTGTTTGTCCTTACAGCTGAGGTGTGTTTCTCGGAGACGGCATATGGATGCATTCTGTTTTTTAATCCAGTCTGCTACTCTGTGTCTTTTTATTGGTGCATTCAGTCCATTGACATTTAGAGTGATGATCGATATGTGAGGATTTCCTGTGACCATTACTTATTTCTTTCTTTGTTTTTGTTTGTTTGTTTGTTTGTTTGTTTGTTTGTGTTTCTGTCCTGTTTCCCCAACTTTGTTCTATTTTTCCTGATGTTTTGTTTCAGGCTGAAGAGCCTCCTTCAGTATTTCTGGGAGTGCTGGCCTCGTTCTGGCAAATTTCCCTCAGCTTCTGTTTGTCTGAGAAGGTCTTTATTCCACCTTCATATCTGAAAGATAAATTATGCTGGATAATTTATTCTTGGCTGGAAGTTTCTCTCTTTTAAATTTTTGAATATTGGGTTCCACTCTCTCCTGGCTTATAGAGTTTCTGCTGAGAAATCTGATGCCAGCCTGATGGGTTTTCCTCTAAAGTTTATCGTTCTTTTTTCCCTGGCTGCCTTGAGAATTGTCTCTTTGTCTTTAGTTTTGGACATCTTTAGTACCGTGTGTCTTGGAGAAGATCTGTTGGGGTTCAGGTCTCTGGGGGACCTGTTTTCTTCTTGAACTTGGGGTTCCAGATCTTTCCATAGGTTTGGAAATTTCTCATCTATGATTTGTTTGAGTATGTGCTCTGTAGATTGCTCTGCCCCCTCTTCTATTCCTATTATCCTGATGTTGTTTTGTCTCATGGAGTTGGATATTTCTTGCAGAGTTCTTTCATTCCTTTTGGTTCTATATTCCCTCTCTTCCTCTTTCTGAGTTGTTTCCATGTTCTGTCTTCAGTATCACTAATTCTTTCCTCCATCTGGTTGGCCCTGTTTCCTATGGCAGTTATTTCATTTCTCACTTCTTTTATGGTATTATTTATTTCTCGTATTTCTGTCTCAATCTTTCTTATGTTTTGAATTTCTTTGTTAAATTGTTCTTTTTGTTCACAGATTTCCTTTTTTATGTCGTTTATATCCTTTTTTATGTTAGTTATCTCAGCTATGGTGTTCTGCCAATAGGTTTTAATTTCTCTCATAGCCTTTAGAACAGCTGCTTTAAATTCTCCATCACTTAAATGAGACCCTTCCAGTTATAACAGGCTATCTTCTGGGTCAATTTCATGTTCTTTCTGAGGAGTTTTAGTTTTTAAGGAATTCATCCTGTCCACTGGGTTCTTCCTCTTTGACATGGGGGCTTTATGTTCAGTGCCCAGATTTTTGCTTTTGTGGTGTCTTGCTGTAGGGCAGACACTAGGTGGCGCTGGGGGTCAAGTTTTGGGGGAGAGGGGGCTGTTTGTTTCTTGTTTCTGATCTCCTACTGCGCTTGGAGGGTATGCGCATATATCCTGGGGAGAGGCCAACAAAAGGCTTTCCAAAGGCGTCTCTGCCTTCTGCCCTTTGCTGGGGAAGCTGTTTTTGCTAGCTGGGGTGAATGTTAACAAATCAAATCAGTCTTTCTTCCAGCCCTGATTCAGTACCTGGCTGTCTAAAGGCTCACACTGCTTTTGGAACTCTGGGGTGCACGAGGAAGTGCCCGCTCCATAAGTCCAAAACTGTGGGCCTGGCCTGAGACAGCAGGGTCACCTTTGCAGCAGGCTGGGAACAGAAACTGCAGCCCTGTGTAGGTCTCCAGGGGGCTTAGAGCTGGGGTGTTATCTTTGCAGTTCAGATTCCTCGCTCAGCCCTTCTACCACTCAAAAGTTCCAGAGGCTGACTCCCAAACTTCTTCCGTCTCCAGCTCCCCAGTCTCTCTCCCCTCCCCCAAACAGTGCAGCTCCGAATAGTCAGCAGGGATTGCGTCCCGATCCTGCGTGGTCCGTCTCTGCTCCCTTCCCTCTCCCCGACTCGCCCCCTTCTCGCCAGCCTTCAGGTGTTTACTTGCGATTTGTGGATTTCTCAACAGCCGGTTTGTCACTCAGTGTCCTCTTTCTTGGCTCCTGGGTGGCCGTTCAATTGTGTTTTCTGGGAGAGGCTTTAGGAACCTCCTCTCCAGTTGCCATCTTGTCTTCTCTCTCTTTTACCCATTTAAAACTCATCCCACCTGGCAACCATCAAAATATTCTTTGTATATTTGATTTTATTTCTGCTTGATTTGTTTATTGTGTTTTTTAGATTACACATATAAGGAAAATTACATTGCATTTGTCTTTTTCTTTCTGATATACTACACTCATCACAATACCCTCCAGGTCTGTTCATGCTGCCTCAGAAGGCAACAACTCATGTTCTTCAATTGCCAAGCAATATTTCATGGTATATATATATCACCACTTTATCCATTCACTCATCAACAGACAACCACACTGCCTGTACATCTTGGCCATTGTGAATAATGCTGCAATGAACATATTCACCTGTCCCCTCAAAATAGTGTTTTGGGTTTCTTCAGATAAATACCAAGAAGTGGAATTACTGGATTTTTCCTTGTCATTTGTTATACCTTTTGTTATAAAATGTTTTCTTTTTCTACTTTAAGTATTGCTATCCCTGTTGTCTTTGTTTCAAATTTTATGTAATATTTATTTCAATTCTTTTACTTTCAGTCAGTGTGTCTCTTCAATCTGAATTGAGTTTCTGGTAGGTAGCATATATAACGGTCTAGTTTTTGAATCAATTTAGCCACCTTTTTTTTTTGTTGGAGTATTTAATCTATTTACATTTAAAGTAATGTTTGGCAGACATGTAGCTATTGCCATTTCATTTATTTATGTATTTTATTTTATCTTAAAGTACTCTAAATTTCCTGGTAATACTAATTTGGTGGTGATGAACTTCTTTTACTTTTTCTTGTTTGAGAAAATCTTTATTTGTGTTTTTTTTTAAAATTCTAAATGATAACTTTGCTGGATAGAATAATCTTGGTTGTAAGTTCTTTCTTTTTATCACTTTAAATATTTCATGCCAATCTTATCTGGTCTTCAAAATTTCTATTGGCTGATCAGCTGGTATTTTTAGGAATCTTCTTTCTATGTAACTGCTCTTCTTTTGATGCTTTTAAGATTACTTCTTTGTTATTAACCTTGGGCATTTTAATTATGATGTGTTGGTGTGATCCCCTTTGGGTTCATCTTATTTGGGACTTTGCACTTCCTAGACATGTATGTCTATTTTCTTTGCTAGGTTAGAAAAGTTTTTATCATTATATCTTTAAATTGGTTGTCAATTTTAGTATCTCTTTCTCTCTTCTCTTTGTGATACCACTATGATGTAATGTGATATGCTTGATTTTTCCGGAGACCTCTTAAACTATTTTTTAGAGGTTATTTTTTTCTCCTCTGATTGAGTGTTATTTGCTACCTTATCTTCTTAAACTTTGATTTGATCCTTTGCTTTATTTAATGTACTATTGTTTTCTTCTACTCTTTATTTCAGTTATTGTATTCTTCACTCCTGACTAGTAGTTTTTTATATTCTCTACCTTTATTTTTACACTTCCTATTTTTTTGTTAAAGTTATCCATGTAGTCATTAAGCAGTGTTATAACCAGTGTTTTTAACTCTGCATCTGTTGGATTGCTTGTCCCCATTTTGTTTAGTATTTCTTCTGGAGCTTGGTTCAGTTCTTTCATTTGGGATGTCCTTTTTGACTTCCCATTTTGGCTGCCTCCTTGTGTGTATTTATATGTAGTAAATAGGGCTTTTATATCTGCCAGTCTTAGTAGAGTGGTTTATATAATAGGTGTCTTTGAGGCCCCGGGGCACTGTCTCCCTGGTCATCTGAGCTGGGTGGTTCAGATGTATGCCTTTTTTGTGTTGTATGTACCTTCCTGTTGCATTTGAGCCTTAGTTACTATTTGCATGTCAATGGTAAGGATTGATCTTCTGGCTGATTCATTGTGAGAACTTGCTCTGACTATAGTGGAGAAACTGTTGTGTGGTGGCTGACCCAATGAAGCATGATTTACTTTAGCATGGCTCTTGTACCTGATTAGACTATTGTTTTAGTGTGTAATTTGTGGAGGTGATTGCATTGTTCTCTTATATGGTCTGAAGCTGACTGTTTGGTGTGTGGGTTTTAGGACATTTTAGGAGGGAGTCTGTTGAAGGCCCATTTTTTGCTGCTGCCTGTACCTAGCTTGTGTCACTTGCTATGGGCTACAAAGTGATTTGTGGATTGTTGCTACTTGTGCTGAGCTTAAAGTTGCCTGGTAGAGGCTAACTTTAAAACTGATGCCAGCTGCCACTAGTACCAGGTTTCAGACTGTTTAGGAAAAGATACAGGTCATACCAACACCAAATGCTGCTTGTCTGAAGATTTCAAATCTTTAAGTAATTTTGGGAAATTCTGCAGCATGAGCCAAACCAGGTCATTTGTATGGAAAAGCACTAAATGTTACTAGATTTGGTCTGCAATTTGGGTGTGTCAACATCTCAGGAAATTATCAGGGCGGGTTGATGAAGCCCCAGATATTAACCCACATACGTATGGACACTGGGTTAGGAAAAGTCTCAACAATGAAACAATTGCCTCCACTAGTACCTCTGCCTGAGAGAAAGCCATCCTCTAGTCCTCACCCTAAAGATATGTGTTTTAGTTCCTTTCCATATGACACTGGCAATTTTTTGAGCTACTTCCGTAATACTGAAACTCAGAATAAGTGAGTGTGCCATCAAGTAAGTTCATAGGCAGGTTTTTTACAACAAATGTTTTAGAATCCAGCCACCCTTCATCTCACTCAAGGACAATCTTAGCTTGTTTTCACAGCTAGAATTTGCGGAAAATATTCTTCTCAGTTTTCTAAAATTGAGCTGGGGAAACTGGTGTGGAACTGGATCCCCCTTGCTCCTCAGGGGAAACCTCTACAGCCATAATATTCCTCCCTATTTTTAACTGTCACACTTGAGTGTGAGACCAGCCTGTCACGTATCTCCATTCCTTGTACTAGCCTTGAGGTGGCTTTTTCTGTATATCCTCAGTTATAAACCTTCTGTTCAGCTAGATTCAGGTAATACTCTATTATGGTTGTTTCTTAGTTTAGTTGTAATTTTGATGTGTTTGTGAAAGGAAACAAGTACAGCATTTACCTATACAAAAATTTTGACCAAAAGTCTGGTTGAAGGTTTTAACAAACTCTCAAAATTTAATAATCAACAATCACGCCACCAAAATGGCAACATATGTCATTCCTGACTTTGCTACTTATAATGAAAAAAGGAACTAACCACTATTTATTTATTGGTAAGATTCCAACTACTGAGAGAGTCTTATAACACTAGGGCGAAGCTGAAGCAATCCCTTTGTACCACATAGACCAAGACCAAGTGAGTTAGAAAGGTAAAAGAAGTAGCTGTGTACTGACAACATTGCCTCTTGCTTAGGCCAAATAATCTCTACAGTGAGAGTTTTCCCTGACAATACAGTTTTTCCAGTATGAAAACAGAGCCCAGTGCAAACATGCAGATTTCACAGTATGTGGTTTGCTTCATAAGAGCTTCCACTTTGGTCTTTTCCCACAAGGATTGCAGAAGAATCTGTGGGGTTCAGCCTTTGAGAATCTGTTTATAATGGAAAAGAGTGAGGTATTTGCAACAACCAGCATTCATATCTTGGCAGACTATATTACAACTTGAAACAACCATGTTGCAGTTCAATAAGCAACTTTCCTCATCAGCAGAACCAAGATGGTGGCAAAATTTGGCCAGCAAACTTTCTGGGGTACAAGTCTTCCTGATTTTGGTTTTTTTTCAAAGGTCTTTGCTAGCCTTGAAATCTGACCTATTTACATAAATATTAAGGAGCTTAATCATAGCCAGGCACATTCTTAAGTGTACCATCTGGCCTTTTAATACCAGAGGGCTTAATCTGATTTTCTTGTAAAGCTGCTTTGAAATGGACCTTCTGCCATACCTATTACACTGCTCAGTAAAGTTCCTGGCCCACCTGAACAAAAAGGCTAGGCAGAACACCTGGAAGCTGTGTAACTCAAAAATAATTGAGTAGGGTATATGGCAGGCAAAGTTGATCTTCTGTAGAACAAAGCCAGTGGCCCTCTTAAGCTGGGAATTTTGAGACATAGGTTGGTTTGAATCAAGACCACAGAAAGCTCTGTTGGCCTTGATTCCGGGTTTCATGTTCCATCTCAACAGAAAAAATAATTTCTGTAAGGCATCATGGATCACAATAAGCCAAATAAACATGACACCATGAAGGAAAACTAATAAAGTTTTAATAACTGACCCTAAAAATGGAAATTTATGAACTATCTGACAAACAACCTAAAATAGTCCTCTCAAAAAAAGTGAACTACAACACACAGAAAACTAAACAATATTAGGAAAACAAGGAATGAACAAAATGAAAAGTTCAACACAGAAATAGAAATCATAAAAACACACAAATCTTAAAGTTGAAATATACAATGACTTAACTGAAGAATTTAACAGAGAGATTAAAACACAGGCTAAATCATGCAGAAGACAGAATCCATGCCCTAAGAGACAGATTCTTGGAAATTATTCAGTCAGAAGAGCAAGAAAAAAGAATAAAAATAAGTAAATAAAGCCTATGAAACTTATGGAATACAATAAAAAGAATATCTACAGGTTGGGAATTTCATAAGAAAAAGATAAAGAAAAGAACAAGGAAGTATATATAAAGCAATAGTGGTTTAAAAAAATAACTTCCAAACTTTGAAGGACAAATAGATGAAAAATGTATTTCAAATAAATTATAATCAATGAAATTAGGATTAGCTACACATACATTAGAAAAAATAAACTTTGAGTGATTTGCATATATTGAATCATCCTTGTGTTCATGAAATAAATCCCACTTGATCCTAATGTATAATCTTTTCAATGCATTTTTGTATTCTATTTGCTAGTATATTTATACAATTTTTACATCTGTGTTCATCAGAAATATTGGTCTATAGTTTTTTGTTTGTCTGTGTGTGTGTGTGTGTGTGTGTGTGTGTGTGTGTGTGTGTGTGTGTGTTATTCTTATCATATTGGTCTTTTGAGGAAGGAATAGACACTGAAAAGATGACGCCCTTCTGTAGGTCTTACATGTTTAAGGCTGCACACTGAGACTAAAATGGCTCTTCCACCTCCAACTCCCATGCCAGAGCCAGACAACAGTATTTTCTCTAATGTTTCTGGGCCTCCCAAGCTGCTGCCTGACTAGCAGAGACCAGGTGAGTATTTGCAAGTGAATGAATCTGTGTACAAGTTCTTTAAAAGTGTTCCTGGGTTTCCAGCCACCTTCCATCTCAGCAGGATGGGCAAACAGTCTTCACTGATTTTTACTTCCAAATGTTGTGGGGACTCTTCTTTCCAGCACAGGAACCCTGTGCTTGAAAGACATTGTGGGTCTGAGACCCCTTTCTTTTCAGGGAGGACCTCAGCCACTGAGGTGTCCTTCCCAATTTTCAATCACTATCTGCATGTGGGTAAGCCCATTTTGTGTCTATTCCCCTCCTACCAGTCTCAATTTGATCTCTTTTGTATATCCTTAGTTATAGGGTGTCTGTTAAGCATCTTCAGATGATTCTTGAGGTTGATAGTTTTATAACTTATTTATAACTAGTGATCCTGGGATGCAGTAGGCACAGCATTTAACTAATCTACCATCTTGGACCTCACTCAATAGTGAATTGCTGTGTCAAAGATGGGGTTTATAGCAAGCTTTAGAATGCATTTGATCTTAACTTTTTATCAAGTTAAAATAGACACTTACAAATACAGGTTGTTTTATGAAGGCTTTATGATAACCACAAAGCAAATACATACAGTTGAAACACAAAAAATAAAGAGAAAAAAATCTAAGCATACCACTACCAAAAATCATCAAATCACAAAGATATATATATATATATATATATCCTAAAAAGACTCACTTTTGTAAAGACACATATAACATATATACTAATAGTAAATAAATGAGATAGGATATTTTATGCAAATAGAAACAGAAAAACCTGGGCTACTGTATTTACATCAGACAAAATAGACTTTAAAGTGAAGACTGTGATAAATGACAAAAAAGATACTTATACAATGATAAAGGTGTCTATCCAACATAAGAATATAATACTTGTAAATATTTATGTACCCAACACAAGAACACTTAAATATATAAAGCAAATATTAAGAGATCTAAATAAAGAAGTAGACAACAATAAAATAATTGAAAGAAACTTTAACACTCCCATTCATCAGCAGACATATAACACAAACAAAAAAATAATAAAAATATTAGTCTTAAATGAAATGCCAGATAGAGTTAACAGACATAGACAGAGCATTTCATCTAAATGCAACAGAATATATAATAAATTCTTCTCAAACACACCTGGGACATTCTTCAAGATAGATTGAATTTACATCAAATATCTTTTCCAATTACAAATATTGCGGTATAAAAATTTATATCCAAAATTCTGTAGTGTTTTTATGGATTAACACAACATTCATATATACATTGCATCAATAAAAAATACCTAGGAATAAATTTAACAATGGTTAAATGAAAACAATAAAGCATTGATGAATTGCATGGAAGAAGACAAAAATAGAAATACATGTTATGTTCATAGATAGAAAGAATTAAAATTGTTAAAATGTTCATATAACCAAAGTCAATCTACACATTCAATGCAATTTCTATCAAAATTTCAATGCCAATGTTCAAAGAAATAGAACACACAATCCTAAAATTTGTATGAATCCAAAATCTACAATAGACAAAGCAATCTTGAGAAAGAAGAGCTAAAATGGAAGCGCCGTGCCATCTTCTTTCACACTATATTACAAAGCTATAATAATAAAAATATTATGGTACTTACATAAAACAGAAACATAAATTAACAGAACAAAAATTAGAGTCTAGAAATAAACCTATTCCTATTTGGTCAGTTAATTTATGACAAAAAAGGCAAGAAAATACAATGGGGGAAAAACTGTCTCTTTCATAGATATTATGAAAACTAGACTGCTGAATGTACAGAATAAAACTGGACCTCTATCTTATGCCATACCAAAAAATGCACTCACAATTGATTAAAGACTTGAATGTTGCACCTGAAACCATGAAACTCCTAGAAGAAACAAAGATAAGTTTCTTGACATTTCACTTGGTAATATTATATTTTATTTCACACCAAAAACAAGAGAAACAAAATTAAGAAAGTAAACAAATGGTCCTACATCTCAAAATCACTTCTTCACAGCAGAAGAAAAAATCAATCAACAGAATAAAAAGGCATTATTTACATGATGTATTGTAGAATTGTACACCTGAAACCTATTGGTTAGTAAATTTTACTAACCAATGTCACCCCAATAAATTTAACAATAAAAAATTGAAAGGGCAACCTAGAGAATGAAAGAAAATATTTTTAAATTATATATCCCATAAGGGGTTAATATTCAAAATATATAATGCAATATATAGATAATGCATTATCAAATTGTACAATTGAAACCTATATAATTTTAGTAACTAATGTTACCCAAAAATTTTATAATAAAACCTCAAAATATATAAAAACTCATACAACAACTAAATAGCAAACAAACAAACAAACAAACATCCAATTAAAAAATGGATAGAGGAACTGAATATACATTTTTCAAAAAAAGACATATAGATGGACAATAAATACATGAAAAGATGCTCAACATTACTAATCACCAGGGAAATGTAAATTACAACTACAACAAGACATGATGTAACACCTGTCAGAATGACTATCATCAATAAATCAAAAAACAAGTGTTGTCAAGAATGTAAAGAAATGGGAGCCCTTGTGCACTGTTCATGGGAGTGTAAATTGGTGCAGCCAATATGAAAAACATGAAGTTGTTCCAAAAAATTAAAAATAAAACTACCATTGATAAAGCTATCCCACTTCTTGTAGTTTATCCAAAGGAAATAAGAATACTAACTCAGAAAGCTATGTAAGTGCCCATCAATGGATTACTTGATAAATAAAATGTCACACACACACACACACACACACACACACACACACACACACAGAAAGAATAGAATGTTATTCAGCCATAGAAGAAAAGAAAATCTTGTAATTTGTGACAGCATAAATGGACCTAGAGAGCATCATGCTAAGTGAAATATGTCAGACAGCCAAAACAAATACTCTATGATCTTACTCATATGTGGAATCTAAAAAAATAAAATAAATAAATAACTGAAAACCCATAAATATTAGAACAGATTTGTTAGAAGAGGTCCAAGATGGAGGAATAGGTAAAAACTATGCCTATTACCTCCCAGAATCACATTAAAATTACAACTAAATTATAGAGAAATCAACCTTGAGAATCATCTGAAAAAAAAAATGAACAAAAACCCTAGGACTAAAGATATGAAGTGGAGGCCATGTTGAAACTTATGGAGGGGTAGAGTCATGAAATGGAGTTTTCCAAACTCACAGGTGGTGGTTGAGCATTGGAAGGAACACCTCAGTAGCAGGGGTCCCTTCTGAAGCGTGAGAGGTCCCAGCCCCATTACAACTTTTCCAGTGGTCCTGTGTCATGAACAGAAATCCCCATGAAACTTGGCAGTGAAAATCAGCGAGGATTCTGTTCATCTTTCCCTGAGGGATGAAAAGTATCTAGGAACCCAGACATCCTCTTGAAAGGCCTATGCACAAACTCACTTGTTTGTGGCCATTCTCTCTTGGCTCCAGCAGAGGGGCAGCAACTCTGGTAGTTCCAGAGAAATGCAGGGAAAATTGAGTTAAGTGGCTTCAGGTCAAGAGCTGGAAGGACAACCACCATTGACCTTGTGTAGAGGCCACCTCATGCATGGACTGCAGAAAGGGGTCATCTTTCTTATGTTGAACCCTCCCTCAAAGGGCCAAATGTGAAACCACACTGGTCTAGTAAAATTCATGTGTGCATCATCTTGATGACTGCCTAGGGTCCCACCCCACCTAGCCAGTGGGCTGTTATCTGGGGCACTTTTGGGTCCAGGTCAGCCAGCCTTAGGCTGCAAATCGTGGAAAAATGTCTACAGCAGCATGTGGCCCATGGCAGCCTGGGGAAATTTCAGTGGTGTGCAATCACCCATAGATTGTGCTGAAGCCTTTCTTGGATGGCTCTCAGAAATCTGCAGGCCTGAAGACAATGGTAGCTGGCCACAAGATTCTCTGGGAATTTTGCAGGGTGGTCACTGGGTCAGTACTAGAGCAAGAACTGAATCTAACTGAACCTTCATTAACTTTGTAAAAGCCACCAGCCACCCCCATGAGACCCTCGGACCTTGTATTGCCCAGTCTGAGCAGCATTGATAAGGGTACTTTTGTCTCCTGGGTGGCTTCCTGTGCCCCACTAGCTGCTGTATGCTTGTACAATACTGGATAAACAGTTGCAGCCTAGGAATCTTTTGGTGATAGGTGGTAAAACCCAGCTCACATTGCAGCTTTTCTTGGATGGCTCTCAGGGTTCTGTTGGCTCAAGGTGAGTGGTGGCTGGATGTGGTATTCCCTGGGTGTTCTGTGAAGTGGCCACAGAATAGTATTGGCAGAAGAACTGAATCTATATTAACATTGTGAAAATCACTGGCTATTACCCATGATGCACTAGGACCATGCCCTGCTCAACTCAGGGGACATAGCCAGAGGCACTCTCTCTCTCTCCCTCTCTCTCTCTCTCTTTTTTTTTTTTTTGCTTTTTGGTATGTGGGTAGCTCCCTAACTGGGAATCAAACCCAGGCCGCAGCGCTGACAGCACCAGCGCCGAAGCCTTAAGCCACTACACCATCAGGGAACTCCCAGAGAGGCACTCTCAACACCAGGTAAACCAGCCTAGTCCATTTATCAGAGGTGGTTTTTTCAGTGGCTGAACCTTAGAGGAAGCAGACAGGTAGTAGCAGGTGTGGGCCTTTTGCTAACCTGCCTCATGCCCAAAACAGGTGGCAGTCAGCCTTAGTTCACAGTGAGGTCACACCCACATGCTCACAGATGCAGCACAGGGAAAAAAATTGCAAATAGCTTTTTATTTTCTACCAGATGGCCACAGGCCAGTCACAGGCAAGGCTGAATCTGGCCTGCACAAGAGCATTGCCATAGAAGCACCAGACAGAAAACACAGAGGTTGACCTCAGATCATACCAGAGTACTACCTGATTAGCCCTACAACACACACGATGGACATTTCTGGAACATATGTATAGGTAAGCAGGGACACTGTGCCTATTGATCACATAAAACACTTACTATATAACACCACCCAACAAGGACTGAGAGATATAAGAGGTCTACAAAATATGTAGAAGCAAACATAGATAATCATCCAGATTGAGAAAGCAAATAAACATGACCCAGCTTAAAAAAAACAAAACACAGGAGGAAACTTCAGAACTAGACCTAGATGAAATAGTGGCAACCAACCTAACAGATAGAGTTACAAACAATGGATATAATAATGCATAAGGAACTAAGGGAAAACTTCAACAAAATAATAGTAAGTATAAGGAAGGATGTAAAAACCATATAGAATAACCAGTCAAAAATGAACACACAGTTTATTGTTGCAGGTCTTATATGAAGGTCTTTAATCCATTTTGAGTTAATTTTTGTATATGGAGAGAGTTCATAGCTCAGGTTCATTCTTTTGCATATGTTTTTCCAGTTTTCCCAGCACCACCTACTAAAGAGGCTGTCTTTTCCCCATTGTATGTTTTTTGCTCCTTTATCGAAAATTATTTGTCCATATA
>PVJL010019765.1:0-13246 GCA_004026885.1 Lyroderma lyra | reverse complement strand
GGGTTCCGGGCCCGGGCAGGCGAACGGACGAGTGGCCGGAGCGGGACGGGCTGCCTTGTCCGGTGGCCCGCTGTTCCTGGGCCCTCCCCAGCCATGGGCGTGCAGCCCCCCAATTTCTCGTGGGTGCTCCCCGGCCGACTGGCGGGGCTGGCGCTGCCCCGGCTCCCCGCCCACTACCAGTTCCTGCTGGACCTGGGCGTGCGGCACCTGGTGTCCCTGACGGAGCGCGGGCCCCCGCACAGCGACAGCTGCCCGGACCTCACCCTGCACCGACTGCGCATCCCCGACTTCTGCCCGCCCGCCCCGGAGCAGATCGACCGCTTCGTGCAGATCGTGGACGAGGCCAACGCCCGGGGAGAGGTCAGCGGGCGGGGTCAGCGCAGGGAGGAACGGCCCGGGAGCGGTCCGCGGGGACGTGGGCGGAGCTGGGGACGTCTCGGCCGGGAGTGCGGGGCTGGGGCTGGGGGGGGCGGGCGGGGCAGGGAGACAACAGGTGCGACCAGGACAGACAGCCAGGGGGCGGGGCGGGGCGGCGAGTGGGAGGAACCGAGAGGCTCCGCGTGTGACCGGCTTGTGGAACCGGGTCCTGGGAAGATTGGGGGGCGGAAGTGGGGACAGACGGGGACGGCAGCGCTCCGGCCACGTATAATGGAGCCCACGTTTCCAGCAGCCGCGTATTAAACGGTGAAAAGGAAGCAGGAGGGATTGATAAGCTAATTGAACCTAGAATTTCATAAATATTGTCATTCAACGTAACGTAAAACAGATCCTTAGCGAGAGCACCGGCTGCATGTGACGTTCCGGATGAGCAGCTTCCCAGCTGCACGTGGCCGGTGGCTTCTACCCTGGGCAGCAGGGATGGTTGTGGGAGGCAGGCCAGGAGCCCAGCACTTGGACAAGCCACCTGGCCGGTGACGGGTGGCCTCCAAGCCACCAGGTACAGATCAACTCCCACCTCCCCCGACTCTGATGTCACTTCTGGCCCCACGGCCCCGGTGAGCCTGAGACGTGTGCAGAGCCCCAGGCCTGACCCAGAAGCAGCAGCGGCAGGGAGGAGACCACCGGGACCCAGGGCAGGGCGTGCTGGGGGGGCGCCAGGCCCCGCGCCCACCGGGCTCCCTGTCCGCAGGCCGTGGGCGTGCACTGCGCGCTGGGCTTCGGCCGCACGGGCACCATGCTGGCCTGCTACCTGGTGAAGGAGCGCCGCCTGGCGGCGGGGGACGCCATCGCGGAAATCCGGCGCCTCCGACCCGGCTCCATCGAGACGCACGAGCAGGAGAAGGCGGTCTTCCAGTTCTACCAGCGCACTAAGTAGGAGGCCTGGGCACCCCGGTGCCCCGTCCCTGCTACCCTGACCACACATGGACGTGGACTGAAGCCCCTGCTCCCTGCTGGCTGCAGAGGCAGGGCCGCCCTTCCCTGCGGCGGATCTTGATGGACGGCCACCACCTGAGGGGTCCCTCTGCTGCTTCCCGGAATAAATCACGTGCACTGCACTTTACAGCTTACAAGGCACTCACGTGTGTCACGTGCGTCACGCGCTGGAGCCTCCCGGCAGCCCTGTGACACGGGGAGGGCATGTTAGATGGGTGGCTGCAGCCAGAGAGGCTCTTGGGCACACTTCTAGAAAGCGGGCGATGCGCGGGGACGATGGGCCGGGATGACAGCACACACACACACACATGGTCAGCCTCTTAGAGATGCTGACACTGTATCTGCCCTCTGACCACACGTGCTGTGTCTTCTGGAGAGAGATGGTCCATGGAGGGGACACAAACCCCAGAACTCAGGGTCTCTGGCGCTCACAGGCCTGGAGTGCCCACGAGCCCTACGGGTGTCTCCCCCGGGCCCTGTCAGGACAGAGACGGCCTGGGTGTCACCTCCCAGAGGCTGCGTGCCTTTCACTGGCCTTAGGGTGCTCACCTGTGACTTCCAGCACATTCTGCTGCCCACAACCTCAGCCCAGGGATGCTGGGACTGAGGCAGCCTGGTGGCAATGTAGGGACAAGGTCTGCTGATTCAAGGAAGAGGTGCAGGGCCACTGACCTTGACCGTGGCTCTCAGACATGCCCTTCATGTCCCTGTCGGAGCCCATGCTGCTGGCACCACCTCCAGCCTTCCGGCTTCACTGGATGGGGTGACGGGGACAGACCAGCCAACTCTCTGCCGTCACTTCTGCCTGAATTCTTGTCCTCTCTCCACTGATGACACCCTGCCCCTGCAGAAGGGGAACTTCATGGTGAGCCGAGCGCTGAGTGCCCGTGTGTGCCCCAGGCTTTGTGGATGCAGAGCGTGCCCAGCTGAACGAGACACCATTCCCAGGTGGGCACAGACATGCATCCCAATGCATTGGACACATAGAGGAGGCAGGGGTTCCCACCTTTGTCACAACCGAAGCCACCCGCTCCCTGTCCACTGCCGCCCACCCAAGTCTCTCTTACACACAAGGTGTGTTGGCCGGAGTTCTGCCTATCAAGGGGCAGGAGAAAGGCTGCAGGACGCTCCCCCTACTTCTGTGTGTCCAATCCGAGTGCTTCATTCTGTTCCTTTGGTCCCCACCCAGTCTAGCCAGGTCGGGACATCTCCCAAAGCAAAGGGCCCACATTCCAGGCGTTCGGGCGGCAATAGAGGAGTGAGAGATGGCACGT
Source organism: Lyroderma lyra (assembly GCA_004026885.1). Lineage (NCBI taxonomy): Eukaryota > Metazoa > Chordata > Mammalia > Chiroptera > Megadermatidae > Lyroderma > Lyroderma lyra. The sequence continues at coordinate 10,598 of PVJL010019765.1, read as the reverse complement.
GGAGAGGACGCGTGGAACCCCTCACACCCCTTCCTCTTCTCTAGAATCTCCTCCGCTTGCTCCTTGGCCAGCAGCACGGCCTGTTCTCCTGGACACGAACCACAGTGTCTTCCAGAGGAGTGCACGTGTGAGTGTGCGTGTGTGTGTGTGAGCCTGTGTGAGTGCATGTGTGCATGCGAGTGTGCATGTGAGTGTGAGCCTGTGTGAGTGTATGTGTGCATGCAAGTGTGCATGTGTGAGTGTGAGCCTGTGTATGTGTGCATGCAAGTGTGCATGTGTGAGCGCACACGTGTATGTGAGTGTGCGTGTGTGCGGGTGTGAGTGAGAGCGTTTGTGAGTGCATGTGTGTGAGTGCATATGCATGCGACTGTGCATGTGTGTGAGCACGTGTGTGTGAGGGTGTGAGTGCACGCATGTGATAGTGTGAGTGCACGTGCGTGCGAGTGCGTACATGTGTGTGCAGGAGTGTGTGATAATGTGTGATAGTGAGCGTGTGTGCACCTGTGTGAGTGCATGAGAGTGCGTGTGTGAGTGTGTGATAATGTGAGCGTGTGTGTGTGTGTGTGCACAGGAATGCAGGGGGTGTGAGTGGCCCACTTCCTGGACCCCTTCGCTTACTGGGATGGGGAGACTGGGGTGTATGAAGTTGTACCCAGAGTTCCTGTCCTGCTGGGGTCGCCCGACCCAACCTCTCGCCTCCTGCCTTCCATGGCCGGGACCCCCCACACCCTCTGCAGGGAAGGATCCGCCCTGCCCTCCCTCCAGGTTCTTCAAAGGAGGCTACATTTTTCTAACCCCGTAAAAGCCCGCGTGCAGCCTCCATCCCGTAATTTGCAGGTCTCTGCCTCCGGCTCCCCCGGCAGCTAAACATGTAATTATGTGCTTAAGCAAATCAGTGTCTCAGCAGTGACGTGGATGGAGCTCTGCCCTGGGAGGGCGGTCGGGCTGCAGCTCCCTTCGGCCAGTCTCCCACCCCCAGTTTCTGGCGTCCTCACCCCCTCTTCTGTGTGTGGGCACCAGCGAGAGCTGCAGACGAGCCCTGACACTTCCCCATTCCGCCCCACACCGAGGTGACAGGTGTGATGAACAAGCCCCTCCTCCGACAAAGCGCCTCCATGGGGCATCAGACGGGGTTTCTCCAGCTCGGCCCTGCGGGCGTTGGGGGCGGAGCACTCTGGGGGAGGGGCGGGGGGGGTCGTCCCGTGCACTGAGGGGCATTTCAACATCCCTGACCTCTGCCCACCAGGTACCAGTAGAATGCCATGCACCCCCCAAAAGGGACCACAAAATGTCTGCACACAAGGCCAGCTGTCCCAAGAGGACAAAGTCGGCCCCACTGAACAGCTCTGCGTCCGACCAGCCACCGGCGTCTGGTTTCCACGGCAACAGGGTGGGGAGCGGACCTGTGACTCTCCTGTGGGTGCCGCACCTGATGGGGACAGAGGGGCCCACGTGGACACGCCCAGACACCGGCACCCTCTGGAGCGGCGGCTGCCACCCCCACACCGTTCCCAGGCTGGTTCCAGGAGTGACGCGTCCCGGGCGTCCCACACTCCACGAGCTGCTGGTGGGCGGTGCTGCGGTCACGCAAGCCCCACCCGTGTTCTCAGAGTTCCGTCACGGCTTCCCGTGGCACGAGATCCGCACTCCCCGCGGAAGGCGGGCTGCTCCGCGTGGAGAACGTCCCTCCGTGTCACGTGGCTCTGCACCCGTCAGCCCTGGGGTTCCCCTCCCAGGAACTGGTCCTGATGCGCCAGGCCAGCTCACCTGCCATGACATGCGGGGGACCCCGTCTCGTAGGATGGCTCATCACTGATCCTCCCCTGGCTAAGGAGCTCTGCCCCCCAGGAGCCCCCAGCTCAGGTCTTCCCAGCGCAATGATGAACATGTCACCCGGGGAGGGACTTGACCCGAACCAGGCGCCATCTCCCAGGACGAAGGGCACTGCTGCCCCTCTTTGCAAGCAAACTAAGCCGGGCTCAGGGGCACTCTGTCACAGAACTGCCAGTTCCCACAAATGCATTTCACCCTCCGGCGACTGGCTTCCTTAAAGGATGAAACTGTCACGTTTGTGAACAGCTACCACAGAGCAGGTGTGTGTGCACACGTGTGTGCGTGCGTGTGCATGCGTGTGCACACGTGTGTGCATGCGTGTGCGTGTGTGCGCGTGCGTGTGCACGCGTGTGTGCATGCGTGTGCACGTGTGTGCACGCGTGTGTGCATACGTGTGCATGTGTGCACGCGTGTGTGCATACTTGTGCGTGCGTGTGCATATGTGTGCGCGCGCGTGTGCGTGCGTGTGTGTGCTGGACCATGTTACCCTGGCGGCCACTCCTAAAATCAGCTGTTCTTCCTTTTCTAGGGATACGACAACTAAGGTTGGAGCAGGCACATCCAACCTGCGGCCCAGGGCAGCTGTGAGTGCAGCCCAACACAAGGTCTTAAAACGTGATGGGATTTTTTGTGACCTTTTTGTTTGTTTGTTTGTTTTTAGCTCATCAGCTGTGGTCAGTGTGAGTGCATTTTCCCTGTGGCCCAGGGATGCCACAAGGTTGGTTTACAGAGAGGACTGACCTGCCTGGTGCCTCCCGCGTTTTCTAACGTGAAAGGCCTGGGATCAAACCCCTTCGAGCAGACGTCCCGCCTACCAAGACCTGCCCCCAGCTCTGGTTCCCCAGTGGGGGCGGGGTGTTCGTCCTCACAGTCAGCCCTGAGGCCATCACACTGGCACAGCCTCTGGTGTCCGCCCTCTTCATCCCCCAGGAGCCCCGAGAGCCTGCATGGGACCCCGACACCAACAGCACCTGCGTCCTGGCTGCTTCTCCAAACACAGCCAAGCACTTGGTCCAAAATAGCGAAGCTGACTCATCAGGCCGCTTCCGCCACCGCCCAGTCATCTAACTCGGAACACATGGGTGTCCTCACCTGGCCTGACAGTCCTGAGCCCCCGAAAATGTCTCTCTGTCTGATGACGTAGTAACACCCTAATATCCTCCCCGGTTTTTTTGCTGAGACCCTCATGCAGGTCAGGCACTGTGCCCACTGCTTCACAGACGTGATCTCATTTAGTCCAAAGAACCCCGTGAACAAGGGCTCATGGTAATGACCAGATGAGGAAACTGAGGCCCGGGGGGTTACTCACATGCCCGGAGTCACGGAGCTGGGAGAGGACTCAACTTGGGTTCGTCTAACAACCGCCCTCCCGGGAGCAGAGATCTGCTGCCATTAGAAAGCATGTACCAGCGTCTTGCGTCCCCAGAACTGCAGTGGGCCGTGAGTGAGCCCTGTGACCGCATGTCCCCCCAGGCTGCACCCCCAGCTCAGGCAGCTCCGCCCTGCAGTCACACCCGCGCCCCACGCTGCCCCCAGCTGCCTGCACCGTTAGCAGCACGTTATGTGAATTATGTGAGCGCTTCACCACGACTTTCCGTCCTTCCGTGGCCGTTCCGGACTCGGGGAGACCCCCGGGAAGGGGCGTGCGAACGAGTGGGCGTCCGGGAAGCACCGGGAGCACGTCCGTGCCGAGGCGGGTGACCTACCTGCAGCCCGGTTATGCAGTCCTTTGTGCCCGTGAACTGCTTCAAGCGCTACTCTTTCCTTCCTTTATTCTGTTGCCATGGATACGGGATCCTGAAACAGACTGGTGATGTCACCTCTGTTTTCAGTACGTGGGGTTCAGTACAGCAGACAGTGCTGGGGTTCCCCACCACCACCAGCTCTGATAATAAACACTCCCCCCATTTCTTTACCAACCCAAGCTGGGCTGATGGGAAGTGACTGTCATGTCCCCCACCCCTGGGTGACACTGCTCATGGCCTTTAGGGGGTTTTACATGCCCTTGGACTCCCCCAGCAAACCGACCGCTCTGCATGCTTTCTGTCTGTCCCATTGGTGAGATCCAGCCCGGGCTGGGCGCTGCGCAGGGCCGTGTAGCACCCCACACCCGCCCCCAGGATCGAGCCCACAGGCAGAGGTGTGCCACCTGTGACCGTGACCCGTGAGGCCCCGAGGCACCCAGTCCCTCCTCCTGCCTCACCTCACACGCTCCCCTCCCCCACAGCCCTTGTTCTCTGCTCCATCTGTGCTGGGGTCCCCAAGACCGTGTGCCTCAGGGAAGGAGGTGGTGACCCCATGCCTCAGGGCGGCTCCTGTCCCCCGCAGGCCAGACCCTGAGCTTCACTCCCGGCCTTGCTCCATCCTCCCTGGGCCTCGCTCTGCTCAGCTTCCGTCCTACCTGCTAGGCTTCCGCTGTGTCTCCCAGTCTCCCAGTCTGCTCTTTCGAACCTAACTCAGCAAAACGGCCCCAAGTCTCGCCTTGGGCCTCCCGGTCAGTCCCAGCAGGGTTTGCGTTGAGGCCCCTGCGCCAGCTCCCTGGCACCTGCTGCTAAACACTCAGGTTGGGAGGAAGGCTCCGATGGTTTCGGGCTTCCTGACTCTTCCTCCAAAGCCCCAGCAACTCCCCTGCTGCCGGGCACCGTCCAGAGCCCGTGACACGCAGGAAGGGGCCACTGGCCCCACGAGCTCTTTAAGCAAAGGTAACAGCAGCGTTAGTTCCCCGTCTCAGCCGCTGGCAGTGCTGACAGCTGCACTGGAGAACCTTTCCTCATCACCGGAAGTTCTGCCAGGACGCTGCACCTCATTTGCCCGAGACACCCCTGAAGCAGGTGCGATCGTGCACCCACATTGGAGATGAGCCCGGAGCTCGCAGCAGACGTGCGTCCAGAGCGAGGCCTTGAGCTCTGATCCCAGAGCGCGCCCCAAACACAGCCACGCCCCTGTCCCACTCGCCTCCTTCTGCTCCCGACTCCCGCTGTCCCTCAGAGCTACCCGCTGCCACTGACCCTGAGTGATCGGGGCCCCTGGGCTCCAAGCCCCGTCTGGGTGCAGACCCCCACTCCGCTGTCCTCCCCTCACCCCTGTTCGCCCTCGTTTCCCTTAGAGTATTAGTATTATGGGTTTTGCTCCCTCTCCGAACCCATCCCGTCTTGGTTCAAGGTCACCTTGAGTCCTGGCAGGTCCCTAACCCGCTCCCCCAATGCCACCTTCATGCCCAAGGGAAGCGTGTGCAGCCGGCTCCCTCAGAGAGCCAACGTCAGGGACACCTGTGGCGGTGCGGCGGCATCCCGCGTGCGGGGACAGACTGGGAGTCAGGGAGGACTCACACGCGGAGCGCTGGGACGCAGCCGGAGGCCCCTGCGAGCTCCACGGACCACGGGGCCCGCCCCCCCACCCCCGGGGTGCCGCCCGCCGGTACCGCGGCCCCTCCCGCCCCGAGACGCCCCGCCCCCGGGTGCTGCCCCTCCTCAGGGCTTGTCCCTTCCCTGGGTGCCACCCCTTCCTGGGTGCCACCCCACCCTCGGGTGCTGCCCACCCGGGTGACGACCCGCCCCGTGACTCTCGCCCGGGTGAAGCCCCGCCCTCGGGTACCGCCCCATCCAGGGTGCGACCCGCCCCTCCCGCCCCGTGACGCCCCCGGGTGCCGCCCCTCCCCCAGGTGCCGCCCCTCCCCAGGGCCCGCCCTTCCCTGGGTTCCGCTCCTCCCCTGGGCACCGCCCCTCCCCAGGGCCCGCCCCTTCCCGGGTGCCGCCCCGCCCCCAGGTGCCGCCCCTCCCCAGGGCCCGCCCTTCCCGGGTGCCGCCCCGCCCCCGGGCACCGCCCCGCCCCCGGGCACCGCCCCGCCCTCTGGACCCGGCCGCAGTGCCTGCACACAACGCCAGGGGGCTCTGCTGGGAGCCGGTGGAGAACACAGGACGGCTTGTCCGGGTTCCTGGACGAGGTGCCCACTTCCCACCCGACACCCTCACCCCGGCACCTCCCCCGCAGTCCCCTGAGTCACCAACGGGCCTGGCCGGTCCGGCTGGCTTCTCCCTCCCACTGAATCAGAGGGTCCAGGAAACAGACACCTCACCCTCTGCAGTCCCGCCCTGGGCAGCGAGCTGGTCAGAGGCTTTCCGGACCGCCCGGGACTGCCCACCTGAGCCTCCAGGCACAGCCTCACCGTCACAGGGAGTGTGCTCTCGGGTGTCTTCCCCAGCGCCCCACGCTTCACCTCGAACTCACGTGTCCTGTCCCCAAGGGCGGGGGGAGGGCTGTGACCTCCTTCTCGGCTGAGGGACGAGGACGGGGGACGCGGTCAGGAACTTCTCGGGCGTCTTCGGGTGCCACCACGCGTGCACTGCTGTTCGGCATCAGCCTAGGGGTGAAAACGCTGGGTTGTCACACGCAGTTTCCAAAGTGGCCGCTCTGTGCACCCGTGCTGTGCGGGGGTCCCAGCGGTGCGCACCCTCACACCGGGCCGCCCGCCCTCACGGTTCTGGCCACTCCGCGGCCCAGCGCAGCCCAAATGGCATTCCCACCGCCGCTGAGGACGTTCCTCCTCCCGGGTTTCCCTAGAACTCGGGTTTGAGCGTCTGGGACGAACCCGTTCGATTACCTTGTCTTTTTCTCGGAGGGTGGCCTCTTGCTGACTTGTGGACACGCTTCTTCTCGGGACGTGTCCTTTGTCAGACATCTGTACTGAGACGGTCTCGGCGCCGGGGGCTGGCCTAACGCGGTCTCTTCTCGGTGCCTTTTATGGAACAGTTCTCGGCACGACAACCCGACGGTCTCGCAGCCCCGCCGGCCCCGCCGGCTCCCACCTCCTCGGGCCGAGCCCCTCCTGCACTGACGTTCCCGGGGGCCACTCTCAGGGTCCCACTGCGTGGCCGTGGACAGGCAGGCCTCTTCAGAAGGGGCAGGAACCTGGAGGACTGGCAGTCACTCGGGGCCGGGGAGCACTGGGCTACCTTTCAGGGGAAAGGATGCTGAGACCGAGACAACTCAGGCAGCTTCTGGATCTTTCCATAGCTATGTCCCTCCCAGGCTTCTAGAATGAGCTTTGTGAAGCCAGAGAGGGTGTTGGAGGGTGCTTCCTGCTGACTTCCGCGACTCCTTCATGCTTCGTGGTCCACCGAAGAGAAAAATGCGAACTTGAGCTTTGAAAGTCCCCCCCGTCACTTCCTCTATGTAGACTCTCAAGCAGTAGCACCACCCACATCAGCGGGGTCACCCACCCACCCCTGCGGCTGGACGCTCTCGCCCCACACTGCCTCTGGCTTCAGTCTGACCTGCTCCCCACTGCCCGCCAGGCCGAACCCCATGCTGCTGTGGATGGCACCGCTGCTCCTCGGTAAGTCCCTCAGCACGTCCCTGAGCATGTCCCCGAGCGCCAGGAGGAGGCCGTCAGCCACTCGAGACACAAAGCCCCCGAGTTCACCCTTCTCAGTGCCCGTGAGCTCATGGCCGGCGCTTGAGACGAGTGCGTGTACGGGGGCCAGCCTCAGGCAGGCGGCCGTGGGGGCGTGGGGGCTCCCCGGTGGCTCCGGTCCCTTCTCCTGGGCCTTCAGAGGGCAGCCCTGGAGGCAGAGAGTCATGTCCTGAGGCCCAGCAACGTGTGTCCCCTTGTGAAGTCAGGTGAACACAGACACCCGGGCTGTCTCCAAAGCAAAGGAAGGAACAGAAGGTCCCAGAAGGACAGGGGCTCCCTGGTGGGGAGCGGGGAGAAGCGGGGAGAGTAGTTCCTGCATTTTGCTCAGGAGTGGGGGCTGCGGGTCTCCGGGGACCGGTTTTCTCGAAGGTTCGGCACGTTCTCCATGCCTGTCCCCACGGCCGGGGCTTCCGGCCGGCTCCCGAGGTTCTCTTCTACCTGCCTGGTGTGCGGGGTTGGGGGGACAGGGAGTCAGGGCTCTGGTCCTGGTCCGGCTGGTCCCGGGGCGGGCCTGAAGGATCACCTCCATTCTCCCTGCCCCACATCTTATTTCCTGGTGGACTTCCCCAGGGGCTGGTCACCCAGGCCAGTGGCCGAAGGGGCTACAGGCAGGGGGCTCCCTGGGCTCCCCCCGTCTCGGCCACCGTCACCCTGCAGGGAACCAGTGTGGCATCGAGTTCACTGTGCTTTAGTCTCGGAGTCGGCTCAATGTTTTGTTTTCAACTCGGTCCTGGTTGTTGTTTTCACTGAGCCGGGAGAGCAAAGCCAGTTCCTACACGCGGGGTCTTCTGGGACAGAGGCTGGGGGACCTGGACCCCCTGTGGGGAACATACCCGCCCCACTCACTGCTGTCCCCTCCCCGACGATGTCACGGTGCGACCCTGCGTGCTCTGTGAACGGCCGTTGGGACAAGCCGAAGGTGCAGGCTCACAGGAGGGGAGGGGTCGGGAGAGGGCCAGCGCCGGGGGGACTCGTGGAGAGCGTGACGGAGAACCAGGCACGACCGGTCACCCGGCTGCTCAGGACCCCCGAAGCCAGCCTGAGGCGCACCCGCCATCCCTAGGTGTGGGCGCAGAGTTACCGTAAGTGCCGAGCTATTTCCTCTCAGATGTGGACAGAGAGACAGAAAGAGAACAGCGGTCCCCACCCCCCAAAACCATAAAACACCAAACACCTCTGCAGGGCGCAGCCACCTCGCCCGACCCCAGGGCACGGAGGGGCAGGGGTTTTCTTCTCCCTTTTCAACGGCTGAGAAAACTGAGGTTTAAAAAGGTTAAGAAACGTGCTCAGCATGACCCCGCTGCCCGGAGCAAGTGCGCCGACCCCGTGCGCGCCCCTCCCGGCTGCCCGGACCAGCCCCGTGCGCGCCCCTCCCGGCTGCCCGGACCGGCCCCCTGAGTGCCCCTCCCGGCTGCCCGGACCAGCCCCCTGAGCGCCCCTCCCGGCTGCCCGGACCAGCCCCGTGCGCGCCCCTCCCGGCTGCCCGGACCAGCCCCGTGCGCGCCCCTCCCGGCTGCCCGGACCAGCCCCCTGAGCGCCCCTCCCGGCTGCCCGGACCAGCCCCGTGCGCGCCCCTCCCGGCTGACCGGACCGGCCCCGTGCGCGCCCCTCCCGGCTGCCCGGACCAGCCCCCTGAGTGCCCCTCCCGGCTGCCCGGACCGGCCCCGTGCGTGCCCCTCCCGGCTGACCGGAGCCGGGACGTGGTGGGATTCCACTCGGGTGACCGTGGGAAGTAAAGGTCCTCAATGTGCCCGGCAGGGGACCGTCCCAGAACCGACAGCGTGTGTTACCGCCAGGGCTCCAAGGGGCCGGGGGCCTTGACATCGAGCATGACCTTGAGCATGCTGGCACGTGGCCGAGCAAGGCTAAACGCGCTTGAAGTGTCGGAGACGAACCTGCATTTCCTCTGGGCCATGACGAGCTCGGCCCCGTCCCCGGACCGGAACCCCCCCCCCCAAAACGCACCCACGGCATCTCCGAGGGCGGACGGTCACGTTCGCGAGCTGTCCTAGAAGCGCTGCACACCTCACTGCGGTCACTGCGGTCACCTTCGACGGACTCCCCTTGGGGAGCTGCGCGCCGACGCCAGCGCCTCGTCCACCCTTCAGACTCTTTTTCTAGAATGGCCCTCGGAGCCGTCCTCGTCCCCCAAATCTGACCACCTCGCCAAGGTGACGACACCTCACCGAGCCGTGTGTGCAGCACCGCCAACGTAAGCGCACGGTGGCAGGTTCACAAACTTAATTGTCAGGTTTGGGGGACGAGGACAGCTCCGAGGGCCATTCCAGAACGGGAGTTCCAAAACGGCCCTGAAGGGTGGACGAGGCGCTGGCCTCGGTGCCCGGCTTCCCAAGGGGAGGACTTCGAAGGGGACCGTAGTGACAGTCAGCAGTGAGGGATGGAGCACGTTTTCTGGGATGAATTTGCAAAATTAATCGTGCAGCCTCGTATGACAGATGTCACAGGGCTGCCCCATCACCACCCACGTCCCAGCTACACGGCAGCCACCACCTGGCAAAGCAGCGTGTCCCAGTGTGGAAGTCGGTGACGAGGTAGTTTGTACGCTGAGCTGACACCGGCCTCTAATTTCCATGCGTTAGAGCCACTTCTGCCCTGGAAGGAACTCGCGGGTCTCCCTTCTTCCCTGCTTAGCCCATCAAGTATTTGGAGACTCCTGTGTCCCTCCCTGTGTCACCTTTCTCAGATACATATGTCCCAGTCCCCGGTCTGCTGGGTCTGATGACTTTTGTCAGTGGGCCAGGAGCTGGACTGTCCCACCCTCCTGCACTGGGCTGGCCAGTGCAGAGCTCCCTGGCGCTGCTGCCTCCCCTGTGTCACCTGCGGCTCTGTGGGTACCACTCCCAGGTCTTCCAGCGCCCTGGACAGCAGGTGGCCGGGTCTGGGGACACGAGCTCCCGTGAAGTGTCCCTGTGCTCTCTGGGGGCCCTGCGTGCTCACTGCTTCGTGCTGCCTGACTGTCTTCCGGTGGAGAGGGGGCAGAGGAAGGGGTGCACCAGCACCCAGCACCGTCTTAGTCACTCTGAGGTCAGGCCCGCCACCGCTTGGAGGCAGCAGAGTAACCGCTGCGGGAGCTGGGCTGACACGACCTTCACAGGACGCGACGGCAAGCCCTGCCACCGCGCAGCCAGAACCAGGACCTGGAGGCTCTCGGAATCCCGACCGTCTGCCCGAGGTCACGCAGGAGGACACGGGGTCACGAGCCCAGTCCGGGTCACCTGAGTCTAAATCCTGCGTGCTCTGCGCCCAACTCAGAGGAAAAGTCGTGTCCAGACAGGAGGCGGGGCGGGGGAGGGGGGACGGAGGGACGGGGGGACGGAGGGACGGAGGGACG
>PVJL010019764.1:0-13248 GCA_004026885.1 Lyroderma lyra | reverse complement strand
TCCAGACTGTGCTGACTGTGACTCGGGGGTTTTCATGTAATAGCCCCTGATACTGTGTCAATTTTGGGCTTGACAACCATTTATGTCCTTGTCTGGCTACAAGAGTCACAACCACTTGGGGGACAACGATGGTGATCTCTTGTCCCATAGTCAATGTGTCCACTTCTTGAAGAAGGATGATGGCTGTGGCAATGGTCCAGTTGTTTGGATAAGTATGCTACCAGTAGACTCCATGGCCCTATTTGTTGGATCAGAACCCCAAGTGCTGTTTTGTCCTTCTCATGGACTTAGAGTTTGAAGGGCCTGCTGGAGTCAGGCAGTCCTAACACAGGGGCTTGACAGAGTTGACTTTTGATGGCCTGGAAGGCTTGGGATTGTTCTGTTCCCCAATCGAGGGGGGTCATGTCATGTCCCTTGAGTGCCTGGTACAATGACTTGGCTATGGCTGAGTAGCCTGGTATCCAGATGTGGCAGAACCCTGCAGCCCCCAAGAATTCTTGGAGTTCTCGCTGGGTAGTGGGAATGGGAAGCCCAAGAATTATTGCTTCCATTCCTGCCCAAGCACCCTTTACCCTTGGGAAATGTGGAACCTGAGGTATCTCACTTGAGTCTGACAGATGTGGGCCTTCTTCCAGGATACCCAGTACCCAGCTTCCATGAGAACATTAAGCAGCTTGTGCATTCCATCCCAACAACAGTCCTTGGTTGGTGCCACAAGCAGAAGGTCATCCACATACTGTAACAGAGTGAGTCCAGGATTTGAGTCAATGAAAAGCCTCAGGTCTCAGCCTAAGGTTTCCCCAAAGAGGGTGGGGGAGTTTTTGAAGCCCTGAGGTAGACTGGTCCAAGTCAGTTGAGTCTTGAGCTCTGTGTAATGGTCTTCCCATTTGAAGGCGAAGAGAGGCTGGCTGACCTTGGCTAGCCGGATGCAGAAGAAGGCTTCCTTGAGATCGAGGCAGGTGAACCAAGCTGCCTCCGGGGGCAATGGCCTAAGAAGGGTGTATGGGTTAGGAACCACCAGGTGCAGCGAGATAGTGGTTTCATTGATTGCCTGGAGGTCTTGGGCTGGCCAGTATCTGTTCCCATCTGGTTTTTTGACTGGGAGGAATGGGGTAGTCCAGGCAGATTGGCAAGGGATCAGAATCCTGTCCCTCAGATGTTTCTGAATAACTTCCGATATTCCTTCTTGGGCCTGGCAAAGGATGGGATATTATCTGATCTGTTGGGGCCCCGCTCCCAACTTGAGTTCAATCAGGAGAGTTGGGTGGTTCTTTGCCAAGCCTGGCGGGTTGTCTTCTGCCCAGACTAGTGGGTATTCCTTGTGGAGCTGGAGAACTTTGTCATTGGCTCCAGTCTGTTGTGTAGAACCTGAGTAGAGTCGGTATTCCTCCTCTCGGGAAGGAGGATGGCTATGAGGGATGGCCTCCCAACATGAAGGTGGGCTACTCCAGTGGGTTGAAAGGAGATTTGTGTCCCTAACTTGGTCAGTAGGTCATGTCACAGCAGAGAGATAGGACATTCTGGAAGATATAGGAATTCATGCTTGACTCTGTTAGGAACTCTACTGTCCTGGACTGACAAAAGGTCTTTTGCTCACTTAGTTGTTCGATTGCCCTAACGATGGCAATCTTTCACCAATGGTGGGGCAAAGGCGGTTGTGAGCATGGAGTGTTCAGCTCCCGTGTTCAACCATAATTGGAAGGGTTCAACCGTGGGGTCATGGGGGCTGAAGTTCAATGAGCCCAGTCTTTCCTAGTCTGAGTCGGCTTTGGTCAGGCTGAGAACATGCGATGCTCAGGTCTGGCAGGATGGTTCGTTGGATTTCCAGTCTTTCAGTTGGGGCAATCTCACTTCCAGTGCCTTTTTCCTTGTAGTATGCACATTGGTCAGCCTCTACTCGAGGGTGGCCGCTCAGACTTGGGTCGCCCTAGGACTGCTGCCAAGTGAGCGGCCTTTTTTTTCATCTTTTTTTGTGCTTCCCATTCTGCTGTTTCTTCCCGGTTGTTATAAACCTTGTTGGTGACCTCAATGATTTGGCTGATATTCATTCCTGTGGGCCCCTCAAGCTTTTGGAGTTTCTTCCTTATGTCCAGAGCAGACTGGGAAAAGAAAGCTGTGTTGACCATCCTTTGATTCGTGTGGTCTTCAGGGTCAAAAGGGGTATAAATCCTATATGCCTCACAGAGTCATTTGAAGAAGTCGCTGGGGCATTCGTCTGGCTTCTGGGTGACATTAACAACCTAGGACATATTGGTGGGTTTGCGTGCTCTGGCACGGACCCCACATAGGAGGGCTTCCCGGTATCTTTGCAGAGCTGCTTTCCTTCCTTCGTGTTGTGGTCCCAGTTAGGTTGGTTTTCAAGTGCAGTTGTCCTTGCCCATTGTCCAGGGTCCAGGGTTCCCGCTGGAGCAGCTCCCTCTAGGTAGTGGAGAGCTTCCTGGAGTATACATCGTCGCTCCTCAGTGTTAAGCAAGATGAGGAGGAGCTGACAGCAATCATACCAGGTTGACTGGTGGGTTTGCATGATGGACTCCTTGAGGTCTATTAAAGCTTGTGGCTTCTCTGAGTAGGAGGACATGTGATGTTTCCAGTTGAGAAGGTCAGTGGTCATGAAAGGTTGATAGTAGACCATGATGTGGCCTGGGCATGGGGTCCCATTGTCACCAATCTTGGGTGGTCCTCTTGCTTCTCTTAGGGGCAGCTGAAGCATCAGGTGAGCTCACCGCTTGGTGGCCATTGGTGACCTGGGAGGGTATCCTTTGGCCGGTGACGAAACTGATCAGGGAGGAGCGGAGAGTGTAGGTGGCGCCTTGGGTTTGGGTGCAAGCTCAGGAGGAGAAACTGACCCAGGAGGAGTGGGCAGTTCGAGTGGCGCCTCGGGTTCGGGTGTGGGCTCAGGAGGAGCATGGACTTCAGGTACATAGGACAGCAGAGGACGAAAGGAGGCATCCTCACAGCAGAAGGCAAGGTCATCTTTGGGGGACCCCTCATGAATAGGTGGACACTTGGGTTCCTGGGGCTGAACCATAAGGATACAGGTACTCGATGCTTTATTCGGATGGGCACAGCGGGATGCAGTCAAAGTTTGGACCTGATTGGTTGTGGGTGCAGCAGCACATTCCCTGAGCCATCTGGGCATATCCTGAGCTAATTCTTGCCACCTATCTATATATGAATTGATCTGGGTGTCCTGGTCTGCTAGTGACCTTCATGTGCACCGCCCTAATTATGGTCAGGTTTAGGGTTTCCTCTGGGGGCCAGCCTACGCCAAACAATGGCCACTCAGAAGAGCAAAAGGTCACCAGGTAATTGACTTTCATACAGGGGTCTTGACCTCGGAACTTTTTAAAGTTCTTAACCGTACAGTCAAGGACAGTAGAGGATCCTGAACCCATGTTGTGATTCAGGTTGTCCCTTAGTCTACCCATTTGGTGCAGACACAGACAAGGGACAGATTTTCTTTCAGATGCCCACCTGGCTGCTCCCCTCATGGGGATTTAGGTGCCGCTTAACTTTGGCAGGTCAATATGAACCCCCGACTTGGATCTGGTGAAACCTGATGCTGCACTAAGCCGTATGAGGTCACCACAAAAGAGCATGTTGGGGCCTACTCGGACTCCATAGCTATTGCCGTGGAGCCACACAATGGATCAGTGGACACATGCCTCCACTGTCCACAGTCACTCACATATTCATCCAGAATTCAGAGTTTAATAGAGCATTCCCACCCGTGGGTCTGTCCCTACCTGGAGGCTTAAAATGCCTTGAGAGGTGATCAGTCTCTCCTTCCACCCAGAGGGGTGGGCCTGAACGCAGGCATCTGGTCCTCAGGGCACTTATTAGTCCTGAAGTGTTGACGTCTTCCTAAACTGGTTTGTTCACAGTCCCCAGCAGCTTGGGTGGATGGAGTCCCAGCAGGGTCTTCCCTGCCTGCTTGGGTGAGTCGTTGTTTCCCAGTCAGGGAAACAGGATGTTGCAGGAAGATGACTGAACACGGAACACCGGGGACCTTGAAGAAAACCTTTTATTACGCATGTGGACCCAGAGCTGCCAGTCTCCAAATTCTGGGCCCTGAACAAGGGCATAGCAAAACTTTTATAGGTTGGGCTGCAGTGGCTGGTGGGCTATACAGAAGCGGAACAAGCGGGGCAGGGTTGGCAGGCTTTACAGAAGTGGAACAAATGAGGCTGCTGATAGCAATAAGGGTCGTGACTACCTGGCTTTGCAACATGGAGGAAACCTGCTCTACTCTGGGACAGGGTCATCTGCTCATCCTTCCTGTTACACAAAAGCCCTGATTAACGAGGCTTTGTTACTTTTATTTTCTTCCACGTTGTCAGGGGAGACACCTCTGGATGTGGAGTTTCTTGATTGACAAGTCTGATTGACATGGGGCTTATCATATAACCAACTTCTAACTGCGCATGGCCTTTTGCAGAGTTCAGTCTATGGTAATGATATTAATAAATTTCTGGACATATGTATGACATTACAATGATGGTATAATGAGGGCCAGGTGAGATAAAGGTCGTTGTAACTCTCATTGTGCATGTGTTAGAAACTGGCTCAAACTAGTGGGCTTTGTGCCCTCTAACTTCCTTGTATTTGCCTGGAATTTCCTCCTGTGGTTGCCTAGCCTGAGGCAGTGATTACTAGTGAAAGGGTGGTATCAAGGTGGTGACTATTTCAGCAGGGCAAGTCTCACAGGAGGGGTCCTGAGATTCACCCTATTCTATCTGCCTTTCTCATATTCTCTTGAGAGACATGATCCCCACAAACCTCTGTGGGAAGCTGAGGGGTTGAAGGTCTCATCTTCTGTATCTGTTTTCTGCTAAGGATGGTTGTTGTCCTTACCTATTGGGGATCCATGGTGCTCTCACCTTATCTATTCTAAATGGGGGAAGGGGTCTCGAGATCTGCCTGAGAGACTTTGTTGATTTCTTCAGTCAGGAAGGACTCAAAGTCTTGCCAGGCAACATTTGCATCCCAATGGCCCCTAGATAAGGAGAACAGACCCAGTTAGTAAGCATTTGCCAGAAAGGTAGGCCTCAAAGCCATCACTGAAGAGTGGCTACATGACAGAAGGTTTGTTTAGCCTTTTAGTGTCTGCATCCTGCTGATTTTGTGTTCCTGTGACCACTCAGGTGTCACCGCCTATCCAGGTATGGCTTGGGGATGATACAGCTAACAAACATAGATTCACAGTTGCCAGGATGATTAAAGTGTAGCATACCCAGCTAAGTAAAGTTTTATTATCACGTATCACAAATTTCAGGATGGCTAACCAGAACTGGAGGCAGGAGATTTGGGGAACATTAGCTATAAATTTTTCTCTGAGTAATTAACTCAAGCCTGGGCAAAGGATAGAAGATTCAGGCTAAAAGCTTATTGTTTAAGTTTTGGGGAAATTGTCTAAAGCAGGAGGCAGAATGAAGACATTCTATGATTCAAGTTAGGAGCAAATTATTGCTCAAGTTACAGTTAAAAGAAAACTAATTGAGAAACTAATTTAAACTTAAGACTAGAAAAAAAAAAGGTGAAGCTGAGAGATAAAGAACTAGGGAAGAAGAGTCTATAGTGAGGTAGGGGAGGGCTGTCTTGCTTGGCCCATATCACTTCTGACAGTGGGACTATGCCTATTTTTGGAAAAAAAATTGCTGTTTTTATGTTAATAAATCTGGAATACACAGGGATGCTGCTTAAAAGTTGATGAACAAAGCCTCTAAAGTTTGATAACAATTAAATGAATCATGGAGTCCAAGGTCTGGAACTGGGCATCCTGGCTCATTTCCCTTGCAGGACCATTACTAATGATCATATTAATCTTTGTGTTTGGGCCCTGTGTCCTAAACCTTATAACAAAATTTATTTCTTCGCAGCTTAACAGCTATCAAACTTCAAATGAATCTCCAGCAAGACTACAGGCTGATCCTGATGGAGGAAACTAAGGCAGAGGTCCACACAACTGGAGATCTGACTCTCATGTCTAGATCAGATAGAGTGAGAGTTTCATAATCTCCAATAAGTAGGGACAATAACCAATTTCAGCAAAAAGTCAATACAGAAGACGAGACTTCCAGCCCCTTGGCTTCCCATAATAATTTAGGAGGATCATGCCTCTCAGGGGGAAGATGAGGCAGGCAGTTAGAGACAAGGAGAGGGTTAACAAAAACAAGCTTGAGGAGTGTTAACAAGAACCACAAGTTTAGCTGAACTTGGCAAGTTGCAAAGTCAGAGTTAATAGGGCTGCTTCTGCTGCTTCTTGAAACAGCAGCCCTGACCTCAAGACACAAGCTTATCTGAGCTTGGCCAGCTGCAAGGACAAATTCAATCTCTATTCCAGGCCTCCCTCTCACCCACAACACATTCACATGCCTCATATGTTACTGGAAAATGGAGCCCTTTCTGGAGTCCTATTCAGGTTCTTGGTACCTCAAGCAAAGAATTGAATGAGACACATACCATAGTGTAGAGGTGAAACAAAGAGGCAGTTTATTAAAAGGAAAATAAGATAAAACAAAGAGAAAAGTTTATTGCAAGGAAAAGTACACCACCAAGAGGTGGAAGTGGGCTAGAGCAGAAGAGTGGCTCAAGGGCCTTGATTAATGAGGCTTTGGTAATTTTATTCTCTTTAGTTAAGTGATCCTCAACCTGTGGGTCACGACACCTTTGGGGGTTGAACAACCCTTTCACAGGGGTCACCTAAGACCATCAGAAAACACATATCAGGTATTTACATTACGATTCATAACAGTAGCAAAATTACAGTTATGAAGTAGCAATAAAAATAATTTTATGGGGGTCACCACAACATGAGGAACTGTATTAAAGGATCGCAACATTAGGAAAGTTGAGAACCACTGCTTGAGTTGGAAGGGTTTATGCCGATCTGGGTGTGAGACATTTTGATTGGCCTCTTTGATTGACAAAGGGAATTATGTAATCTTTTCTTGCTGTATAGGTGTATCTGTCAAGTTGTACGTGCCATACTTGTGAGGTATGTAAGTCATGTGAGACGTGTTGGAAGAAGGTCTGGATGGAGACTGATTTTGTTCTTGCAGCTGGCCAAGCTCAGATAAGCTTGTGTCTCAAGGTCAGGGCTGCTGTTTCAAGAAGCAGCAGGAGTAGCCCTATTAACTGATTTTGTAGCTTGCCAAGTTCAGGTAAACTTGTGGTTCTGTTAACACCCCTCAAGCTTGTTTTTGTTTACACTCTCCTTGTCTCTAACTGCCTGACTCATCTTCTAATTCTTTCCCTGTGTCTAACTGCATTTCTCATTATGACTATGTTAAGAATATGGGGTGCAGAAATTGAAACTAAGGAGTACAAGATTATTTTTTAGATAAACATTGACTGACCATTGCACAAATCTGTTAATATATTTTATAACATTAAATTGTATAACTTAAATGGGGGAAGTGTATGGAATGCATATTATACCTCAGGAAAAAAGTTGTTAAATTTAAAAAAAGAAAATGTATCATACTTAGCAAAATTGGGCCCTAAAAACACATGTTGTTTTTTTATAAACAGAAGAAGGAAAATTTACCATGCTAACACTAATCAAAAGAAAGCTACAGAAAGAGGAGAAGGGAGAGATGGTGGATTAGGTGGACACAATGTCTGTGGTGTCACTGGGTCACATCAGGGTTGCATATAGATAGGGGAATGATCAAGCTTGAGAAACATCAGAGGAGTGACAGAACAGAGCCCATACAGCTGAGGAAATCAGCAAAGCCCAGTCAAGGCCAGTAGGAGAGACAAAGAAGTGAAGCAGGCCTACTCCAGAAGGGATACCTTGGGGGCAGGGGCTCTCATAGAGGTGTGAGGGTTACTGGATCCATGCTGGGGTCCCAAGCCCTGGAGACTTGTGCAAGAAAGAAAAAATTTTATTATATGTGGCAGAAAATAATCAGTGAGAGTTCTATCAGTCTGTGTCAGTGGGACAGAGTCTAGGTGAAAATTCAGAGGTAAAGTTTCCCCCAAAACACACAAGTGCCTTAAACTTTTGCACAGCTCACCCAGAACTTTGGCCTCCCCATACAGTGGGGCCCACTGGATGGCTGAGCAATTAGCCCAGCCCTACTAGCAGAGTAGTAGGAAAAAGTCTTCCCTCTCTGTTTCTCTCTCCCTTTTGATATGTGCCAAGCAAGGCAGCCCTCCCTCACCTCACTATAGACTCCCCTTCCCTAGTTCTTTAGCTCCCATTTTCACCTTTTTTCTAGTTCCTAGCCTTAATCACCCTCTCAGTCAGTTTTCCCTTAACTCTAGCTTAAACAACAGATTGCTCCGAGCTTGAATCATCAAGAGCAGGAATGTCCTCTTCCTGCCTCCTGCTTTAGACAATTACCTCAAAACTTAATAGACTTTTAGCTTGCATCTTCCAGATATCTTTTGCCCAGGCTTGAGTTAATCACTCATAGAAAAATTTGTAACTTATGTTCCCAAAATGTCATGTAGCTACCCTGCAGTAATGGCTTTGAGGCCTGCTTTTTGGGCCAATGCTTTTGAACTTATTAACTGGGTCTGGTTCTCCTTATCTAGAAGCCATTGGAATACAAATGTCACCTGGCAAGGCTTCAAGCCCTTCCTGACTGAAGAAATCAACACAGTCTCCCAGGTGGATCTCGGATCTCGAGACCCCTTCCCCCTTTTTAGATCAAATAGGGTGAGAGCTCCTTGGATCCCCCACAGGTAGGGACAATGACTGCACTCAGCAGGAAGCAGATATGGAAGATGAGACCTCCAGCCCCTCAGCTTCCCATGGAGATTTGTGGGGATCACGTCTCTCAAGAGAATGTGAGGAAGGCAGATAGAATAGGAGGATCCTGGGACCCATCTGATGAGACTCACCCTGCTGGAATAGTCACCAGCACCTTAATACCACCTTTTCACAAGTGATCCCTGCCCCCAAGATAAGACAAACAGGAGGTAATTGAGTTTGGAAAGGAAATATGAGCAATAAAATGGTGATGTCACAGCCCCCCCATCAATCAAAGATGTCAAACAAGATGTCCCATACCAGATGGGCATAACCCCTTACAACCAGAGAAAATAATAGTATCAAAGACTCATTAATTGGGGCTCTTGAGCCATATTTCTGCTAGAACCCACTCCTACCTCTTTGGAGTGTACTGTCTCTCAATAAACTATCTCTTTATTTTACCTCTACACTCTGGTGTATGTCTTGTTCAATTCTTTGTTCAAGATACCAAGAACCTGGACACCACCCCGATGAGGACACCCCATTTTCTGGTAACACTTTCTCTCTCTCAATCCTATTTAGAAAATATTGTCTGCAGCTCCCCAAGGAGAGACCAGTGCTGCTCTGCCACTCCTTCTGCATAGCTAAAAGTGAGAAACAAGTGAAAATATGCTTGGCTTCTCCCAAATTTATTTACTTATCCTTATTTTATTTCTATTTTATTTTTTCTCTCTTTTTTTATAATTTTCTTTTATCTTTACTCTTTCTTAATTTTTATTTTTATATTTTTTAATATTTTTATTTGTTTTATTTATTTTATTTTTTATTAATATTATCATTTTCTTTATTTTTTTCTTCCTCTTTCAAAATGTGCTCAGACACACTGGAGATTTGCCTGGTCCAACTCTGGTCTGCTGAGCAATTAGCCCTGACCAACAAATGGACAAAGATGTTCTTGCAGACTTTTCCAAGAGCAGCTGTCTGCAACTGTCCAGAGAGCTTTCCTTGCCACTCTGCTACTTGTCCAGGGCAACTGAAAGTATGCTGCAAGTTTACACAAATTTTTTTCCTTTTAAATTTTACATTTCTTTCTTTTTTCTCCTTTTTTAAAAACACTTTTGAATTATTTATTTTATTTGTATTTCATTTCTTTAATTTTATATTTTTAATTTTAAAAAGTTTTTAAATTTTAGTATATATTTTTACTTTTTACTTTTACTTACAATTTTATTTTCTAATCCTTATTTTAATTTTCTTTATATTTTATTTTATTGTTGTTGTTAAATTCCTTGCCTTTCTTTTCTTTCAAAGTGCCCACAGGCACCCTGAAGTGTTGTCTTGCTCACATAGAGGAACTCTAAGTGGCTGAGTGCTCAGCCCCACCCACACAGTGGGGGAAAATTTTCTTTAGGTCTTTTGCAGGTGCAGCTACTTAAAGCTGCCTGAAAAACTTCCAATGATGTTCTGCTGATACCCCTCCTACCAATTCCCAGAGCAGCTAACCAAGTGCTGCAAGTGGCAGACCATGGGACTCTTAGGAAATTTTTTTGTATATTTATTTGTTTGTTGTGTGTCTGTTTCTTGTCTTTATTATTTTCAAAAGTAAACACAGGCCCCCTCAGAGATATGCCCTGTCAAGATGGAGAAACTCTAGGTAGATGACTAAGCAGCCCCACTTGACTAATTGGGGAAGATTTTCTTGCAGACCTTAGTAGAAGTGGCTGTCTGTGGAAGACCAGGGCTCTTACTGTCGCTATCCTTGGACAGTAAACAGTGTGCTGTGAGTCATATATCACTCAATTACAATGGCACTCAAAGGACAATCCAAAATAACACACACAGATCAGGGAGATTGCACCATTGGACCACACAGAACACATACTACATAAGGCCACCAAGCAAAGACTATAAGATACAAGAGATATACCAAGTACATAGAAGAAAATACGAAGAAGTAGCAAGAATGAAGAAACAGAGAAACATATCCCAAATAAAAGAACAGGAGAAAACTCCAGAAATAGAGTTACATGACATAGAGGAAATCAACCTTTCAGAGCAAAGCTTAAGGAGATTACTGAAAATTTCAAACTAGAGAGAGAAACCATATAGAAAAAAACATAAAAACTATTAAAAACAACCAATCAGAGATAAACAATACAATAATTGAAATAAGGACTACACTGAAACAAATCAACAGCAGGTTATATGAAGCAACAAATCAAAAAAGCAATTAGGAAAACAAAGTAGCAGAAAATACCTAAATGAAAGAGCAAAGAGAAAGAAAGAATTATTTTAAGTCAGGATAACTTGAAAGACTTCTGGGAAAACATCAAATGTAACAATATTCAGATAATAGAGGTACTAGAAAATGAAAAAAAAGGAGCAAGTGATTGAGAACCTATTTGAAAAAATACTGACTGAAAACTTCCATATGCTGGCAAAAGTAATAGATAAACAAGCCCAGGAAGCACAGAGAGTCTCAATCAAGACAAACCCAAATAAGTCCACACCAATACACATCATAATTAAAATGGCAAAGGCTGAAAATGAAGAAAGAATCATAAAAACAGCAAGAGAAAGGCAACAACTTATTACAAGGGTGCTCCCATTAGACTATCTGTGGATTTCTCAATAGAAACTTCAGAGGCCAGAAGAAAGTGGCAGCGAATATTCGAAGTAATGTATAACAAAGACCTACAACCTAGACTACTTTACCTAGAAAAGTTATCATTTAAAATTGAAGGAGAAATAAAGAACTTCTCAGATAAGGAAAAGCAAAAGAAATTCACTACCACCAGGGCAGTGTTATAAGAAATGCTAAAAGGAATCCTTTAAGCAGCAGAAGAAAACAACAATAAAACTACCAAAAAATATAAAACATGAATAAAAGCATGACAATAAATATGTACCTATCATCACTTTAAATGTAAATGGACTAAATGCTCTAATCAAAAGATACAAGGTAGTTAAATGGATAAGAAAGCAATACTCAGGCATATACTGTCTGCAACAGTTCCACCACAGAAGGAAAGATGCACAAAGACTGGAAGTAAAGAAATAGAAAAAAAACATTTTATACATATATAATAGAAATTAAAAAAACGCTGGGGTAACAATACTTATATCAGGCAAAAAACATGTTTTTAACTACTATAAGAAGAAACAAAGGAGGATGTTACATAAGTATAAAGGAATCAATCAAACAAGAGGACATCACTCTTATAAATATCTATGCATCCAACATAAAAGTACCTAAATACATAAAGAAAATATTGACTGACAAAGGCAGACATCAACAGTAACACAATCATGGTAGGGGACTTTAACTACACTGAAACCAATTGACACATCTTACAGACAGAAAATCAATACAGATACAGTGGCCTTAAATGACACACTGGATGAGATGAATTTAATTGATATTTTTAAAGCATTACATCTCAAAGCAACAGAATATACATTCTTTTCAAGTGCACATGAAACATTTTCCAAGACTGACCAAATGTTAGGCCACAAAACAAGTCTCAATAAATTTAAGAAAATTAAAGTCACATCAAGCATCCTCTCTGACTACATTACAAAACCAGAAATCAGGCGATCCCTGGTGGTGTAGTGGCTAGGCTTTGGCACTTTCAATACTGTGTCCTGGGTTCGATTCCCAGCCAGGGAATTACCTAAATAAACAAATAAATAAATAAATAAATAAAACCAGAAATCAATTATAAGAAATAAATGGAAAAATGAACAAACACATAAAGACTAAACAAATAAAATGCTACTAAACAATGAATGGGTCAACAATGAGATTAAGAAAAAAATCTAAGGTACCTTGAGACAAATAAGAATAAAAACACAACTACTCAAAATGAATGGGACACAGCAAAATCAGTCCT
This sequence comes from Lyroderma lyra, assembly GCA_004026885.1. Classification (NCBI taxonomy): domain Eukaryota; kingdom Metazoa; phylum Chordata; class Mammalia; order Chiroptera; family Megadermatidae; genus Lyroderma; species Lyroderma lyra. The sequence continues at coordinate 651 of PVJL010019764.1, read as the reverse complement.
GAGAGAGAAATTCACAGCAATGCAGACCTACCTAGAGAAACAAGAAAAACCTCAAATAAATACACCTAAAGAAACTGAAAATAATAGCAAACAAGCCCAAAATGAGCACAAGCAAGGAAATAATGAAAATTAGACCAGAAATAAATGAAATTGAAACTAAGAAGAGAATACAAAAGATCAATAATACCAAGAGCTGGTTCTTTGAAAAGATAAACAAAAGTGACAAACCTTAACAAGACTCCTCAAGAAAAAAAAAAAGAATCCAAATAAATAAAAATCAGTAAAAGAGGAAAAGTGAAAACAGCCACAATAGAAATACAAGACATCATAAAAAAAGAAACAATATGAGTAACTACATATTGTGGGGAGCCATGGTTACAGCTAATTCAGAGCCTTACAGACTGGCTCAGTTAATGCTTAACCTGTTTTTGCTCCTGAGGCATTGTCTCTGCCTGCACCTGGAGGGTGCTTACAAGTTGCTGAGGTATGTGGTGAGAACGGCCAGTTCCAGGACACAGAGGATTGATGGCTATCGGGGTAATTGGTAGATTCTGACAGGGGATAATTACTTTTGGGAGTTTCAGTGATTTTCTAGTTTCTATGTACAAGTTAAAGATTTATTTTCACTGAGGTAATGCATTTTTTCCTTGT
>PVJL010019763.1:0-13247 GCA_004026885.1 Lyroderma lyra | reverse complement strand
ACAGAGAGCAGTGTCTCAGTGCAGACATGAGTGTCCTGGGGCAGTTTGGTGGCAATGAGAACATCTGGTAAAGTATGATTATTATTATTTTATGTGCAAATTTATACACTTAGTATCTATTGTCTTATTTTATATTTACATATACACACAAGACCTGTGTCATAGCTATCAATTTTGCCTTTATTTTACAGAAGAACATGTTAAGAGAGAACAATTAAGTGCTAAGCACAGTTCTAAGGCACTTGGGGGGGAAATAAGTGTCACCTGTCTGTATGTGTTCAAATCCACCCCATTTTGATCTCTGCTAAATAAATGCAAAAATGTGCAGGAAAAGGAAACAGGTCTGGAAGCTGAGGACACTGATGAAAATTATTATATGAGGGGAAGGGCACAGTTGCAGAAAGAACAACCTGCCATGAATTAGGACACGAACATAAGTAAGGGCCAGAATTGGCCTTGGAGGAGGTGCAGAGCTCATGGAAAGACACTGTCCCAAACCAGGGCAAGTGTCCACCTAATGACAAGGCTTAGCCACAGGTCAGAGAGTGAACCTAAACTCAGGACATTAACAGTCATTATATAGCTTAAAGAAAGACATGGCATGGAGATTAGGAGCAGAAATGCTTCGTGGAGACAACAAAAAAGACAGCTCCCATGACCAGAATGAAACACAAAAAGGAAGCAGTGGATGAATTAAATTATCTGAAGCCATTACCAGTAACCAACTTCAACAGTGGTCTTTATGGTAACAATGACCCACAGAAGCTTATTTGATGAGATTCACAGGGGCTTCCACAGGGCCAGGAGGTAGAGCAAGAACATGTCCTCAAAGTTAATAATTAACCGTGACCATGAAAAAAATGACACAGAACACAGTGCAGTGCAATAAAATAATGCACCTGGAGTTACTGCACATCCTAACATTACTGGATGCTTGTAATGAGGAATAAGAAGAACAAGACAAGAGTACTAATGGATATATTTTCTAAGTGACATGTAGGGCACAGGAATTGGGATTGTTAAACCCTGAATTTCAAAATCTAATTAGTATGTTACCAGTTTAAAGAGAAGAGTAGATTGACCACAGAATAAAAAAGGTAATGGTCACTGAAGGATGGAAATTAAAATCATTAAACGGGAATGGACAAAATGCCAACATAGGAACAGAAATGAAATAGGCTGGCGACAGGCTCATCCATAGACACAGCTGTCCAACACCATCAATCATTAAAAACTTCAAATCAAAACCACAACATGAAATCAACTCACACCTGTTAGGATGACAGTTATAAAACAAAACAAAACAAAAGTATACATGTTAATGGTGAATTGTGGAGAAAATAAATTTTGCACACACTTGACGGGAAGGTAAAATGGTACAGCCACTATGGAAAACTACATATTGGTTACTCCAAAAATAAATGCAAAAATTTTGTATATTTAAGCAATTTATTTTCTAAGCACTCATCACACAATAAAAGTAGAACTTTGGAAAGACATTTGCACCTTCCTGTTGTTTGTAGCATTCTTTAGCATAATTAAGATTTAAAGACCCTCAAAAAGTCCATCAATGGATGGATAAATTAGTGTGTTACCTACAATGGAGTATCACTCAGCCTTAAAGAAAGAATTCTCCCACAAACTACAATGTGGATTAACTTAGAAGACACTGTTCTCAGTGGAGTAACATTTCCAACAAGGCAAGCATTGTATGATTCCACTTAGACTCAAAATTTAATTAGACTTCACTTCTGGCAGAACATGGAGAGTTCGGGGCCTAATTTTGTGGAGACAGACACTAAAGACACAAATGAAATCACTGCATTCTTGCTTGCTTATAGGCAGGAGGAAGAGACAGCTGCTGTCACAATCACTATCAGACCCTGATGAAAGAGACTGTAGATTCATGGCAGACTGGGTTTATTTGCTTCAGCCTGGGGAGCAATCCATACCTTAGAGCCTTGTGAAAAATGAGACAACATTCTGCCTGCATGAAGTGGAGATGCCACCTGTAATGGACAAGACGGAGAAAAAAATAATTAAACAAAATGGAGTATTTCTCTTTAACTTGATACACTGTGGTGAGATTACAAGGTTCTCACCATAGGTCTTGATTTGAATATTTATAGTGACCCGTGATTATGAGTGTCTTCTCCTAGCTCATTTTACATCTCTGTCTCTCAAATAATATCTACAGGTCTCTATCTGTTGTTTAAAACAGTTTTTCTTTTTCTTCTATGGAGTTTTTAGGATTCTCATAATATTCTGTGTACAGTCATTGGGTATTTATATGATATTCATTTTCTTTTTAATTTGTGGCTTGTCTTTTATTCTCTGGATAGTCATTTAGGCACAAAATTCTTTAAACTTTCTACAGTTTAATTTATAATTTTATTTTTGTTAATCAATCCTACTTTTTCAAACTGAACATAATTCACATGATTATTAGTTTCCTATAGATAATTGTATTATTTGCAATTTATCCATTTACTTTTCTGGTGTCTTAGATTTCTGACATATACACTGCTTATGTGAATGCTCTTAAATTGTTTTTTTTATTAATTCATGGACTGATAACTTTTTCTTGCTATGTTTTACATAAAATGTCATCGATTCTGTTTCATGCTCAAACTTGAAATAGAGATAACATGTAAGATGCTTTTTGTATCTTTTCTTACAGATTACTCATTATACTTAATACATGTGCTTCTGTACATAAACTTAAGCATTTACCTTTAAAGGTCACTGTGTATTACTATTATTGGCACTAATGCATCTATGGGCACAAAATCCCATCCTGAAGAAAGATTTATCAGGTACAATCTTTATGTGAAACCTTTAAAAGTTTATCTGTTCCCAGCCACTCTCAGACACTCCATAGTAACAGGACAGTTCATGTGTCATCGTATCATAAATTATTTCATTTGTGCACTTTGGCCTCTGTTTTGTTCTTGTTGTTTTTCATGGCAGAAAGAGTCCAAATGTATTTCTGGAATGTGTTGAGCTTTCTGCTCATTTTTCTTTAACTTAAAATTGAACTTCTTAATGTAAGTGAGATTTGTGGAGAGATAGCACTGAATGAAACAGCGACATCCTCTGGAATCTTTATACTATGTAGCTGGCCTTGTCATGTAGAAAATGTATGAATAATAGTTCAGCATCTGACCTTTATGCAATGCTAGCAGAAATATTGGTCTTCAAAAAAAGAGAAGAGATAGAATGATGGGGCTCTATGGCTGTAGATGAAAGAGGAACTTCAGAGCCTGACAGAAAATGCCATATGCTTACACATTCCTGTTGTGCACACATGGGGGCCCAGCTCATGTGCAGCCTAGGTTTTTTTCCAGAAGCCCCCTGAACTGTGTCTCTGTGCCATCCATGCACAGTAATGCATGGCTGTGTCTTCAGATGCCATGCTGGTTATTGTTAGGACCACTTTGTTTGTGGAAGTGTCCTTGAAGAGTGTGAGCCGGCTCTTCAGGAATAGGCTGTAATACTTATCACCATACCACCAAATGTTTGCGATCCACTCTAGTGTCTTCCTGGGGGGTGATGTACCCAGCCAACACCTGTACCAGAAGTGCTCAGTGGAAAACCCAAAAAGGAACAGGTGAGTGTGTCTGGATTGATTTCAACAGCCAAGGACTAGACTCCTGCAAGATGGCCTGGAACAGAACATCTGTGAAGAGAGAACAAGAAAAGTAAAGCCAGCTCAGGACAAAAATAGGATTCCTTTCATCCTTGAGGGCATCCATAACTGCAGCACCCACAGGAGGAGATGGTCAGCAGCAGGAGAGCACAACACAGGATGTTCATGGCAAGGCACAGCAGTCATTGCCCGAGGCCCAGTACTCAGCTTTTCAAGCCATAAAAGAAAATGAGATATTTGCATTCTGTCATATGGTCCTGACATCTATGGAGAACACAGGTCTCTGCTGTAGGGGGGTGAGTGTGTGCTAAAAAAGCAGTAAGTCATGAGCTAGGCACTTCACATCTGCTCTTCATAGGAACACCAAATTCAGAACCAGCTGTCAGGACACAACATTCTCAGACAAGCTCTGTTTGTAAATGGAGTCAAGGCTGTGAAATCACTCTTTCAATATGGTTTTCTACATATATGATTCTCTAGGGACCCTCTCCTTCTGGGTTCTGTTCTATAGCAGTGGGAGTGAAGTATTAGAGAAATGATGCTCCTTCTGCCTCTAGAGGAAAAGGTGTGGGCCTGGAGGAGAGTTGTAGACTGTTTCCACATGTTGTGTGTCAGCATCCGTGTGATAAGAATACAGAAGTCAGTAAACAAGGCATCTATATTTATGCATGAACAAGTGTATATTAATGGAAATGTTTTCACTGTGTGTGCATTCTCACAGAAATAGTCATGACATAAAACTTTTCATTGGGCCTAGTAAGCTCTGTGAGACACAACAATCTCATGTTGGCCTTGCTTCTTCTCTCGTATAACCCTGGACAAATCTTTGGCACTCAAGTGCTCTATATGTTTTTCCATCCTGGCCATTATGAGATCCATGATTTTCAATAAAATATTATTATTTTCTATCCTGTAATGTTGTGAACCTTACTTTCTGCCATGATGTAAGATGTGAGATTTGCATAAGGTCTATTGCGGAGAGTTTTGAGTGCCAAGTGTAGAAAACCTGCCTAGTGACAGTGCTATTAGACTATTGATCATGTGCAGTACTCTCAGAGTGAGAGAAGAAACTGGAGGGAATCTGCAAAAGGGTTGAATATGTCATACTAAATCAGAGGTGATAACCTTAGACTTAAAGAGGTCAGTCAAGCAATTCATAAAATACAGGAAAAGAAGAAGTGTAAAAACACTTCATGATTTTTCTATTTCAATATATTTGCTTTAAAATCTAATACACTTTTCAGATCTTCCAATAAGTTTATTTATACCCTGAAAATAAAAATGTCTTCATTTTGTCCTGAAATTGCATCCTTAACATTTTGGTTGTAAATTTTATTCCTCAAAGCTGTTTTTCATATTTGGGAATGAATAATAATCGACTAAGCCAGGTCTGGACTTTAGGAAGGGTGGGTTAAAGTTTAGATTTCATAGTCATGAATAGTAGACAACAGAACATTCCTCTTGTGTATGGGCATGTTGTGTGCAAAAATAGCACCACTTAGGTTTACTTTTCTTCACCTTTCATTTTCACTGAATTTTAAAAGCTGTTTCAGACTAGAATAGCACTATCCAGTTATTGTGACACCTTGTTTTTCTCATTGATCAGCAGGGTACCTTCTGTATCCCAAAAAACAGTGGCCATAATTTTTCCATGCATTTGTGACACTTTGAATTTCTTAAGGGTTGGTATTCCCTTTTTATGCTATTGCATGGACTCCTCATTTGACTCAAACTCATAATAATTAACCCAAGTTCTGTGACAATCTAGTTTAAAATTTTATCCTTGTTGTCTCTGCAGAGGCACAGTAATTGTTATGAACAGTTGACATGCTGTTGTGTTTGAAGCGATATTAGCAATCTTGGTAGCCATAATTGATTGTCTTTTGATATTATTAGATGCTGATGAAGAATATTCAAAATGGTTTATGTAATACTGATACCATTTCTGCAAGCTCCTTTTTATTAAATCTGGCATTTTTCACTCTAAGTTTTCAACTTTTTTTTTAGAGATTACAATAATTATTTATTGAAAGAAAAGAGAGTGATAACAGAAAGGCTGAACAAAACATAAAGAAAGCAGGACAAAAACAAAATATAATTATTGAAATAAATTCAACTATGTTAGTAATAAGAATAAATGTAAATAGACTAAAATTAATGCCTGAGAAAGTGACCTAAACAGGGCAATCCAGATAAAAGTCATTTTGAATCAACACTCTGTCTTGCTTAAAATGTTATGTTACTTGTAAACCACAAAATTTCCAGGGCAACAATCTCTCTAAACTGGTAACATTTCTTTCAAAATTGTTTCAGGTGTTTTCCTTTGTTTTGTGAAAAACTTATTGATGGCATAAAATACAATTTTATCCATACTTGGGGATTTCTTTATATTTTATGTGCTTCTTTTACAATACCTGAAAGAACACAGATGTAAGTGGGCTGATGTTTGGCATATATACTAGTAATAAATCACATAATTAAACTATGTCCACTAATACTTCTACTTCTGTAATAACCCCTCATTTCTGTAAATTGTTGACCACATCTCATATTTCACTGATCTCTCCAAGAGTTATTAACCTACAACTAAGTTCCATGTACTCATGCCTTAATCTATGTTAAAGAATCCTGAGAAGAGTATATGGGGTTCCATTCTTTTACACACTAAATTTGTGACAAAATATAAATTTCTTTGAATAAATGGCTTATAATTGAAAAATTTAATTACGTGCAACAAGGTGAGTTTCTCAGGAAATAAAAAACAGTTGATATCATTGAAAGTTGAAATGATAATAGTTAAAAATTGAAATTTTATTACCCTGCAAATTTGGTCCCAACCCACAATCACACACATACACTCACGCACATAGTCACAGACCCATGTACACATTGTTTACTTGGATCTGCAGTTTAATTTTTGTTTTTTCCTGGAAGGGTAGACTCATATGCAACAATGCTGAACAAAATAACACACACACACACACACACACACACACACACACATCTAACTTTTATACCAAAGAAGAAATTCTTTAAATTAATGGAATAAAACATATTCTACATATAAAAATGTCACATGTGAATAATGCTAATTTAAAATTTTCTTTCTAATTTCAATAATTTTAATTTAATTTTTCAGAAAGTAAATATTATCCATAGCTCTGTCTCTGTTCTCTGTCACTATGCTCAAATTTATTAGTGAATATGAGTGCCTTTGTCTTACTTCAGATCTTTGAGAATAAACTTTTATTCTTATAAATTAGAGTATAAAGTAATTTTTGAGATTTTCACATATGTCATTAATAGCATAAAACAGTTTTATTATATGTATTGTATCTTAAGTAATTTTTTATCAGAAAAACATGTTGACTTTTGTCATATTTTTATTACATCAATTAGCCACTTGCAGGGGAAACTAGTATCTTTAACAACTGTATTGAGAATCACTGAAAACCCTCTTGCAAAAGAATATAAATAAACCCACTTATAAGCCATATAAAATTTTATCATAATGGATTATAGATCTGATTGTAAGATGCAAAATCATCTCCCTAAAAATAAAACATCGAAAACATCTTCAAAAAATTATGTTTGACAACAATTTATTCAATATGATATCAAAAACACAGGCAACAAAAACAAAAAATAGAAAAATTGGAACACATTAAACTCTAAATTGTGTGTGCATTAGAAAAGACACAATTGAATAAGTGAAAAGGTAACTATTTGAATGGAAAAATATTTACAAATTGTATATCTGATAGCATTTAGAGTATAAAAATAATGTTTACATCTAAAAAGCTATAACAAAACAGCACAACAAAACCAACTGAAAATTGTCTACCAACTTAGAGAAAATTAAATTGATGCCTCTATAATAATAAAACAGTGTGAAAGCTTCTTAAAAAATTAAAAATATAACTACTATATTATCCTGCAATTGCACATCTAGATACATATTTAAAGAAAAAAGAAACTACTAAGTCACAAATTATCTGCATTCTCTTGATTACTGAAGCATTATATCCAATAGTCACGACATGGAAACAACTTAAGTGTCTATGAACAGATGAACAAATACAGCATATATAATGGAATAGTATTCAAACATAAAATGAAGGAAACTCTGCCATTTGCAACAACATAAATTGACCTTGAGAACCTAATGGTAAACTAAGTAAGACAGAGAAAGGCAAATACTGTATAATCTCACTTACATGCATATAAGAAATAGAAGAACATCATAGAAATAGAGATCTATTTTTCTTTACTAGATGTGGGAGCTGTACAATGAGAAAATTGGATGATGTTTATCCAAAGATATGAACTTCTAGTTATGGTATATGTAAGTACTGGGGATATATGGACAACATGCTGACTATAGTTATCACTGCTGTGTGGTAAATTCAAAAACTTTGAAGAGAGTTGATGCTAAAAGTATTCAGCACAAAAATAAAACACTTTTTTTCTGTATTTTTTGGTCTTTTTTGCATCAATATAAGATGATAGAAATTAACTTATGTTGTAATTATTTTATAATATATAAAGACATAATTTTAATTTTAATAATTGTTACTGTAGTAGGTAAAAATGAAACAAATTCCAGTAGAAGGTCTGTAAAACACAAGTAGCAATTTTGAAAAGTAGTCTGCCCCGAGAATTTTGGAGATTGTACATTAACATGCAGAATAAATCTCAACATGTTTTAGAGGAAATCTTATGGATTTGGGACATGTTTTTGTATTACTGCTTATGTGTGAATGCATTTCTATTTTTCAAAACATGTGAGTGTTTGTGAGAGTGTGTGAGAGACAGAGTGTGTGTGCATACTTGATAAAATATACAAAAACAGTATAAAAGCTGATCACTATATCTGGAAGTAGACTCATTGCTCTAAGGCACGTTTTGTTCTGTATTGAAGAGTTAAACATGAAATTTTATTTGAAGTTGTAAAGAAGGCATCTTTTTCTTACTATAAAAGCTTTGGTGAAAATACACATCCTCTCCAACCATCATGATTATGGATGTTGATTGTTAAACATCAGGTCTCAAGAAGTCAGATGGTCTTAACAGCCAGATCCCAAGATTGCAACATGCTCCTAATAAAATATCACACCAGCAAAGCTTGAAAACTGGGGATTCAGAAAAATATCTGAAAGGAGTTTGGTGATGCACATCCAAGTGCTCCTTGTTACATTTCTCCACCATTTTGCTATGGTTACATCCTTCAGGTCACAGGAACCCCCTCCTGCAGGGAAATGTGGGGGTCCCTCTGACTGAGGAATTGAGGTGACTGCTTTTCCTAGAAACCCATGTGGACTCAGAGATGATAGGGTGAATTTCACCACTCCTGAACTTCATCAGTCTTTACAGAAGACGCAAGTCTGGGCTGCTCTCCTGGCATTAGGGCAAGGGGAGGGTACGTGGAAAACAAGTGTGGACTCTTTGTCCACCTGTGAGATGCATGAGGAGCTGCACATAGAGGCAAATAAATCAGCAATAAATTTATGGTGTTTAGACTTATTAGTGCACAGGTAAAAAGACATGAAGAAAAATTATGTTAACTTAAAATTTACTGTTACTGAGCATAGCTTTCTGCATCAAAGGATTTTGTTGAAAAAATTTAAAATTCTCTAAGAAAATTTTAAGATCTTCCCTTTTTATGAATATCATGTCACTACAAATATTACAACACTCAGAAATACATATAATTACACATACACTAATGTACAAAACACACACACAAAAATACTCACTGCCACACATAAAAATGAAAGTACTAGGTAAAGCACACAGTAGTTAAATCAGCAAAGTAAAACTAAAAATTTACACATGAGAAAATGTACACATGCACACACACATTACCAGAAACACTAACCCACATATGGTAACAAAATCGCACACAAATACAAGTGTAGGAAGAAAGGTCTATAAGAAGATATTTCCTGGGCAAAGAGAGAAACTACTAGGCTAATTTTTAAAAAAATGTTCCCTCAGTGTCTTTCTGTACCTGATCCCCAGGTTAGCTCCTGTGATCTGTGGTCCTGATTGCCTTCTGTAACCCAGCCTCACCTTCACACCCTGAGAAAAAACTTCATTGGCTAGGCTGGTATAGCCTCCCTCACTGTGTATGTTACAGTAACACATCTTGTGCTTAGTGGTCACCAAACTGAGCTGTAACATGTAGCATGATTTTGTTACATGTTTCTGAAGTCAAGATTTTGTTAAGCAAAGAAATTTTACAGTGTGCACTATTCTTGGATTTTGTGCACCCCATTTACTGTAGATTCTTTTCGGGGACATTTTCACCCTGATCCTGACTCATGAAGCTCAACTTAAACTGGACACCTGGGACAAAGTGGTCATTGCGAATGTGGGTAATCTCACCTTTCAGGTTCTTACACCAATTACCAGAGACACTCACAAAAATGAGTTTATATCAGATAAAATAAAATCTCTGAAGATGTTGTATCCATGACACAGTCTTTCTTCAGGCCAACACTCAGCCTACTGAGATGAGTAACACAGGTTTTCAATTTTGTGGGCGGGGTTTTCCCTGGAGTCTGGATTTCATTTACATGTGATAAGGTTCTTGTTCTGTGAGCTGCTGGGGACTTTCCAAAAATAGGGAAGCCTGGTATTTCTGTTGAGAAGTAAATAAAAGAGGCCTAGGAATGTAGCAAATGGTAATTCCCAATCACTGTGATATGTCATCTACAAATAAACAAGGTCATTTATTAATTTGAGTTTTCCAGTGTGAATATGAGAATTTAAAGTCACAAAATCTAAACAATTACTGTCTAAGAGGGAGGCTTAGAGCTTTGACAATAAATGCCTTCTTTCATCAAGAAACTCCTTTTCCACACAAGATCCTGGGGCTATTCCTTGTTCTCACTATGTCATAAGCGTCCTTTGGTGTCCTGAGCACTCCCTAATGTTTCAAGTTGCTGCTTCAGCCCAGTTCCACTGTCTCCTGCTTGTGTTTGGGCTCACACTGACTTCCCATCACTGCATCTCTCACACAAAAATATATGACCTGTCCTCAAATTTCAGGTTGCTCATCTTAAGAGAATTTATATTGTTAGAGGTGTTTCTGGAAACTGAAATTATTTTGAACTGATAGAGCATACCACTAATGTTTCCTTATTGTTATATACACTTTGTTGCAGCAGGATGGATAATCAAAGAAGTCAAACAACACTAGGAGGGTCAGAGAATCAGTTTTATTATACCGGTGTGCTCAGAGGAGTTACAGTTTCCAAAGTCTGAGTCCCTCCCTAACAGGCTTTTAGGATACTTATAGGCTTGGGGTGAGGGCTGGCGGATGCAGTAAGTAAGCAGTGTTGTAAAAGCTAAATGCATACATTAGGCACCTGGGGGAAAAATACAGAGGTGGAAGTCCACAGAATTTACACTAAAACAGTTTACAAAATTTACATTAATTTGCTTTGTCTATAATTTTCCATTTCAACTTCTGCCACCCACATCAGCCTCTCTCCTGGAACCTGGTGGAAACAAAGCATCTGTAATCAGTAAAGGCGAATCCAGAGGCTTTGCAGAAGAGGCTCACAGACCTCCAAAGCTGTCTCATATCTAAAACAAAACTACCAGCTGAGCTTCACACAGAACACCTGCAAACACATAAAACAGACAGAACAGATTTATGTGGAGCAGTCCTGACTGAGCCTGATGCAAAGGGAAATACATTTTATGATTATTAGAAAGAAAACCCAGGTAAGCACAGACTCCATGGTGTGAAAACTGAAAAAAAGCTATCTATTTGAGGACTTCTCACCAGAATTGGCAGGTAAAAAGGGAAACCACTTTTTGTGCACAAAAGAGGTACTGCATTTGCATGTTCTTACCCTGTGGACATGTATTAGTGGCCCATCTCTCTCCTTTTCTAATGACTTGGACTCCCAAGAGAGCATGTAGATGATAATTTCTAGCACTGGACTCAGGGGCACTCTGCCCCCTGGTGATCCCAAGTGCACAGTCCCCTTCAAAACTTCAGAAAGTACCAGACTCATTATAGTGTTTCTCCTTACACAGCGTTGTATGAGCCTCGTCCAAAGACAGCACTTCAGCCCCTCTTGTTCGAAGTACATTTCCTCTCAGTTATTTCCCATCAACAGATCCCTTTCTATGCTCCTGAGTGTTGACCCTGTTTTCCTCTACTGTCTTAATACACTTACAGCAGTAGTTTTGATTATGCTTTCCATTCAAATTTAACTATTGTTTTGAAAACTTATGTATACTAGACAAGAAAGAACAGAGTGAAAAAAAGGCTTTCAATTCTAAAAATTCTGCAATCAAGGAACAGTTGGTAAACAGGCTGACATGGCTGCTTTGCTTCCACTATTTGCTACCGAGAGTAGAGAGACTGCACAAAGAAGGGTAGATCATAGGGCAGAGCCACAGGCCCAGAGGTTGAGCATGAGCCACAGAAGCTCATCCCCAGGAACTGAGAACCAATGGAGCTCACTTAGATGGAATTAAAATTTGCTCCATCCTGATGGTTTCTTTCTCACTTTCACTTTAGCTCTCTTCGAATTAAATGTTCGTACCGTTTAGCTTATTCCTGCCCTGAATTTTTTTTCGTGTAGAGAAGACAACTTGTCTTCTAGAGTCACAGGACTCCAGATAAAGTGGATTTAACCCCAGGATGGATTGCACCCAAATTGTACCCATACCTGAGTTAGAAATTATATTAAAACTTTTGAGATGATGGTACTTAAATACATTTTAGACTTCGCTTCATTGTTTAATATCTTAGCATTTGGAGGGATGTTAAGATGTGCTAGAGGTAGTTTTTGTGGGAGAGATGTGAATATTTGGAGGACTGCAAGTCAACTGTAGTAGTATGAATCATACTTGGGCCCTATGAATATTAAATGAAAAATGGGACTTTGTTACACTATGTTTATTTAGGTATATTGGAATGGAATGCTTTCTGTGGGTTATCTGAGTGACTCCTAATTTAATTACAAGTGTTCATACCACAGGGAAACAGAAGGAAATATGACTACAATAGAAGAAATCAATGTGATCATTGATAAAAGACAGTTTTCTCTTGGATGGAGAGTGAAAGGAAGAGAGAATGGGGTACAAAAATGCCCCTCTAACAGCTGAAATATAAAAATAAATGGACTTTACTAGTTTTATTCCATTTGGGCTGCTATGAAAAATTACACATCGTATGTAGATTATCAACAACAATAATCAATTTTCCACAGTTCTGCATTTAGGAATTTTAGATCAAGGCATGAGTATTGTAACCATAGTTGAGGGCTCATTTCTTAGTTCTTATTCAATGCCTACTTTCTGTGTCCTTACCAAGTGAAAGTGATCCACTTCTATTATCTTACACCTCTGAAAAATATCACCTTCTGATATTAAAAATTTTAGGTTTAGAATTTTAACATGTAATTTGGAAAGACTCATATATTAAAACCATACCCCTCCAGAAGACTCTCTGTTGCATATGTGGTTCTGCCAACACTTGATATCATCCAGTAAAACCTTTTACATTATTTGAACTGACAGATTAAATGTATGTAAATTTTTGTCCCAGTTGTGTAGTAATTTGATTCAGTTT
>PVJL010019762.1:0-13233 GCA_004026885.1 Lyroderma lyra | reverse complement strand
ATTTGTTTGTTCATTTCTTTTTTTCTTTGCTTTCAGTTTTATATTCCGCATATGAGTGAAATCATGCAGTTCTTTGTTTTTTCTGTCTGGCTTATTTCACTTAGCATGATGATCTCCAGGTTCATCCATTTTGTTGCAAATGGCAATATTTCATCTTTTCTTACAGCTGAGTAATATTCCATTGTGTATATGTACCACACTTATGTACCCCAATGTTCATTGCAGCACTGTTCACAGTGGCCAAAACATGGAAACAACCAAAGGTCCCTGCGACAGAAAATGGTTTTCAAATACATGTTTTTCTGAGGCAACTCTGTGGATCCTGAAGACAAAACAAAAGTAAAATTACTACATCGAATGTTTTAAATCCCGTTAGCTGGGCAAGATCTTCTCCAGTGTGGCTGCCTGGTTACCTAAGCTTCAAATTCCCTATGGATTCATGATAAGAAAGCAAGGTCAATGCATAGGGTTCCCTACCTAAACTTCCTCCTAAGTTAAGGCCTCTCCATGGCCACTCTGGGTTTGTGACTGCTCACCTTTTACTCCATGTAATGTTCATACACAGGTGAAGCAGCACAGCAAACCCCACATACCAGGAAGGCATGGGTGTTGCTGAGGCCCTAACTTTGTGGATCCAGAGTTGAGTTCAGACCTGGCACCTACTTCTCACTAGTGATGTGACACTGGACAAACATTTTCTATTAGGGTCTTCCTAGTCTTCAATCTGCATAGTGTTTTTTTGTTCTAGCAGGTACTTCACAGGCTGTCATTAGATTTAGATACACCTATAGTGCCTGGTAATCCTGCACTGGTATCAGAGGGGCTCAGACCCAATGTAACAATGGGGTGATAATGGGAAAGCTGAGCAGAGCACTGAATGCAGTGCCCTCAGTTTTGTTTATCTCTGGCATCCAGTGACTTTCACTTACCCTCCTGCTTGTTTCCAAGGATTTTTGAGATTTACATAAATCCCAATATTATCTCCTTGAGCATAGAATGTTCCAGGTTCTCCATTTGTGTTTAATTTCTGATCCAAGAGCCCTGTCTCAGCCTATGTTCTGGGCAGCCTCACATTGGCACCCAATGGGCTTATGTCATGACAAATATCCCTGTGCTAACCCCTTCATTTGAAGCTAGACAGATATTTTGATTGGGGTTTAAAGTATATAATAGAACAAAGTGAAGTGATGGGTGACATTTTTTATACTTAAATATGGGAATTTTATGATTATCCTGGCTCTCTCTCTCTCTCTCTCTGTGTCTCCCATTGTTTCTCTACTTTTCTATGTCATTGTCTTTGTTTATTGGATCCTGTCATTCTCAGTGTTTATTTCTCTTTCCCTTTGCCTCACTTTTGTGTGTGTGTGTGTGTGTCTCTCTCTGTCTCTTTGATCCCATGTCCTCTAAAGTCAGGTCAAATATTACAATTGATACTTATTAAGCTTGAATGCAATAAACAAGCAAACAAACAATAATAAAAGATTGTTGCTCACAAAAAAAAGCCTTAGAGTCCTGTTTGAGTTAATCCCACCAATCCATGCATGATGTCATACAGAGACCCCACTTAATTTGATCCTCAGTTGACAGTGAAGTAGATCCTCCCAGGAGACCTTGAGGCAAAGGCTCCCAGATCTGCTGAGCTTGGTGGCTGATCACAGGGACTGTGCTGTGGTCCATATTTTTCTGTCAATGATATGCCAGAGGGCTGGGTCTATCCCACAGACAACCAGCACATGCTTGACCCCAAGTCTAACCTTCTTCTCCTTACCTTTCAGCTCTATTCAGACATCATAACCCTTTCCAAACCACCTCTCTTGCCAAATTTATTTCTGCCTCCAGTTTCCTGCTCTTTTGAGCTTCCCCACAGAGCATTTTATTTTTCACTTCTGTGGGGATGGCTTCTCCTGCCCTCTGATTACAGCATTGAGTTCACCATGGAGGTCTTTCCGACACACCTAGAGTAGGTGGTTCGTGCTACGGAACTGGCTGTTTTATCACAGAAATTTTCTCTTGTCATGTGTCCATGTCTCTTTCCAGGCTTTGAGCTCCTGGGGGCAAAAATGTATGTGAGTACTTTGAGACCTGCTTAGTGTGAGTGCAGCAGGCACCAAAGCTGAAAAATTGTTTGAAAAGGTCTCAGAATGCCCTCTGTTCTGTAAGCAGCTTACATTGTAAAGATGAATTCTAATAATTGATGGTGCATATGGTTAAGAGGCAAGAAAAACACAGAATGACCCCTTGTATTACTTAAATCTTGGGTAATTAAGCATAATGGGGACATTTTGCTCCCTAGTTGTCAACTGTGGTACTTCAGCTAAAGGCAGACAAACTTGAAATCAAGTTTTCCTGTCTGGAGTTCTGAATCATTTTGGTACACAGGAGACAAGTGGGTGAAAGGCTGGGCCTAGAGACTGTAGGTGATTGTGAGGAACCCCAGGAGTGGCTCCCTCTTCCTTCTTTTTCTCTACTGTATGACTGTGTCCAGTTCACTTACCTGAGCCTGGGCAATGACTCCACCCACTTCTAAATGAGGGCCCTAAGACTTCAACAACACTGGTCTGGCCCCTGGTTCCTGGGCCAGTGTTTCAGTGTTCTGCATCATTTTTGCATGACCAAGAAATTTTAGCCTCCACAATGCCCTCTGCTTCCAAAACCATCTAGAGAGTAGAGAACATTTGCCAGAAACTCAGAACACTGGGTCCTGATAGAAAACAAGTGAAAACATGCTCTTCTGCAGGCTGTGAGAATTTTGCTGTCACCAAGTTCTATTCAGATTATCTTACAGAGAAGGAAGCTAGGGCATTCTCTTCTGAAACCCAATTACATTGACTGTGTCTGCCCTTAGTTAGAGCTTCAAAGAATGAAGACACAGAAACTGACTTTTTTTTCTTCAGGTGCCCAGGAATGATGCTGGTTCAGGCTAACCTATTGGCACTTGGCTCTTTCAGCCCATCAGCTTGGGAAATCACCTTTTCCTATCCATGGGCAGAGGGCATGATGCCCAGAGACTGGGTGTTCCTGCAGAATGAGAGAGCTGCCTCCAACCACTTTATTTTGTTTATTTTGTTCATCTAACAACCTCTCTTGATAATTATTTGTACCCCCAAGTGTGCAGTCATTGTGTGTGTGTGTGTGTGTGTGTGTGTGTGTGTGTGTGTGTGTGTGTTACATGTGTACATACACTTTTTTTGTATGGGGATGCTGAGAGAAAAAAACACAACATGAAAGGATGCCTCAGGATATCAGAAATTTTATTTTTGAAGTAGACACTAAGAACTGGTTGAACCAGCTTCCAGGGTCAGATCTGGGACAATGTCATTGAAGTACAAACTGGGACCATAACAAGGGCCTGGTTTGTCAGACTGTGTATAATGGAATCATGGTAATTCTGTCATAGGGATGTTAAAAGTAGTATTGATACTCCACCTACTATGATGTCTCCCTCATAGAAACCTCATGATCAATGCTACCTGACATTAGTATTACTTTTTTTTAGTAAAAATCTGAATAGGACAGGAGGGTCAGGCACCAGCAGTGTCCTGAAGGGTTCAATGTATGTGGGGAATTTTTTAAAGAGGAAGGAACGTTTTGTAAAAATGAAGTAAAATGTTTTCATGCTTTGAAATAAATCTATGTGCTTGCTTACAATTTTGGGGTCTGGCTCTTTGAAGTGAAGCTGAACATGGAATATGTGCACCTGTAGAGGCTGTCATTAGCTCATGAAGAAAAAGCTGAGATTGATTTTTTTAATTCATTTTTATTGTTAGACTTATTGGGGTGACATTTGTTAGCAAGGATTACATAGGTTTCAGGCCTACAATTCTACAGTGCATTGTCAACTTCATGTATAATAAGTTCACCACCTAATGTGTCTTCTCTTTCCATCACCTTATATTTAGCTTCCCCTCCCTCCTCTCCCACCCTCTCCCCTTTCTCCCCTCCCTAACCCACTCATCCCCAAATAAACATTAAACTATTGATTGCGTCCATGGGTTATTTGTTTTTTCATTTCTTTTTTCTTTGCTTTCAGTTTTATATTCCACATATGTGAAGTCATACAGTTCTTTGTTTTTTCTGTCTGGCTTATTTCACTAAGGATGATGATCTCCAGGTCCATCCATTTTGTTGCAAATGGCAATATTTCATCTTTTCTAGGGCGATAATACGATCAGACTTCTCAATGTCACTGTAGTTCCCTGCATAGTGCGGGACACTCAAAACATTTTTGGAACTTAGTAAAAACTCAGGTGTTGCTCTATGAATGACCAGCAGAGGTTTCCTAAGACAGGGCTCCCACGATCTTAGTGTTCTGAGAGAGAAGGACTGAGAATGAGCTCATCTTTGCTCAGGTGCATGAGGTTTAAAGGTGAATAAGTGTTCTGGAGTTTGAATACTTCAGAAGCACTTGGGATATCATAGGACACACAACTGATAGAGCCACTTTGTGTTCACCTGTCTTCCCCACCCAATGTCGAGCTATGTGGGACTCATAGCTGCTGTTGCAGTTTTCCAGGTGAGGAGGAGCCATCAGTGCCCTGTGTTTTGTGGTGAATTGAAAGAAACTCTTCTGCTGCCCAAGCCCGGCTGAGCTCCATGGTCTTCAAAACTCTATTTATGCTTCACAACTTAACACTGGGTATTTGGAGGCGCCATCTTCCCAGAATGGCCAGGAGTTCTATGAGCCCTGGAAGCCAGCTCTGGGGTCATGGCTGAAATAGAATAACCAGGAAAGAAGTAACTACATATGTGTGGTGGCTCAAGTAAGTTGACTCAGATTGTGCAAAATGATGTGAGCACTTGGATTTAAGGCGCTGTGCTTCTTTGGAGATTCTGGAAGTTATGGAACCCAGTGACTGACAGGTTTCTTCATTCTCCACCCAGCTCCTGTTAACAAAACTTTGAATTTTGTAAACAGGTTGTTGTGCAAAACTTTCAAAACCCATTTGCACAAAAATGGTGGCAACTTGGGGCTTTTTATTCTTGGAGTGCACCTTGACAGAGTCGAAGACCACACTTTTTAACAGGGTTGTACTTGGGAAAGGTAAAAGAGCAATAAAATTGAAGTCCATGTGAGGGCATTCACATCTTAAAAGGCTTTATGTAGAACAGCAGTTCTCAACCTGTGGGTCGAATGACCCTTTCACAGGGGTTGCCTAAGACCATCGGAAAACACATATCAGATATTTACATTACAATTCATAACAGTAGCAAAATTACAGTTATGAAGTAGCAACGAAAATAATTTTATGGTAGTCATCACAACATGAGGAACTGTATTAAAGGGTCGCAGCATTAGGAAGGTTGAGAACCACTGATGTAGGAGTTGGATGCCCTGGGAGGCTGGTTTGCATTCTCTGAGATTTGGTCTCTTGTCTCTGGTGTTTCTCTTTTTAATTATACTGAGATAATTAGGAATTCTTTGTTTAGAGAAGGTTCCCCAAGAAGCTGAAGTTGGTGATTACTGCTAGGAGTTTTCAGGTTTAGCTTTGCAAAATGCTAACCATGGCAGAAATTGTGAACTTGGCTTGCCCTCTTCAAACCACTCCCCCAAGGTACACGGACAGCCTCAGGCATCTTCAATTCATGCATTTCATGGGTTTTTAAACAATGGATGTTGGCGTCCTCTGGCAGAAGGTGGGGAGAGATTGGAATGGGTGGAGATGTTCATGGCAATGCTATGGGTTGCAAGTTGTGGGGACCCAGTTTCTTCTGAAAATGCAGCCAGACAAGAGACAATGAAATACAAATAAGGCACCAGTGCAAACATTAATTATGCTTACATAATTGTCTACATTTCTGCCATGAAGTGTAGCTGGTTGTTTGTATAAACATAAATCTCATAACAATTTATAGTCCATGTCAATATTGAAAATATATTTTTATTCTAAATTTGTGGTTATTTAGGTTAGATATAAATGCATAGCAATAGTTGTAATTTTAGTGCCATCAGTTGTTTTGTTTTTAAAATTATGTGATAGGCATCAGCTTGTATATTATAAACATTATCTGTTCAAAATAATCTGAAATGATTCTTCTTCAATTATTCTGGGCTAAATATCTGCTGGTAATTTTCATAGAAATTTCAATATGTTCTTAGGTTTTAAATACAGTCACACTTGTTTTTGGAGATGGTAGTTATTATATAATTTTATAGAAATAATCTGGAGGGTTTCCTCGTGGTGTAGTGCCTAGGCTTCAGCACTCTCAATGCCATGGCCTTGCATTGATTTCCAGTAAGGGAAACACCCAAAAAAACAAAAGAAAGAATCTGTGTTATATTTTTCAATTAATTTTTACCATACTCTATTTCATTATGTAGTAGATTTTTTCTCTTGTTAATTATATATGCCATGTTAGAGTGAATGAGCAATAAAATTAGCTAAATTCTTTCATTTCAAAGGAACTATACATTTACACACTCCCCTTTATTACAGTTGTTCACCAATAAGTATCTGAAATCATAAACAGGTTCATATTAGTTGAAAAATGAACACACTTATAAGAAGTCATCCCAAAGTAATAAACCACTCTTAGGTGAATATTAGAAGTCAGATATTCCTATGTGCATTACATATTACAGTAAAAAGTCAGAAACTATATAAAACATCATTGACAGAAAAAAAGTCACATAATTTTTTCTTCTCAATTAAATTCTATGACTCTAGGAAAAAAATCATATCAAAAAGAGCGATGAGATAAAATACTCCAGGACCAGAACATATTGTAGTCATTAGATGACATGACACTTGGATCATTGCAAAGTGTTTTTAGAGATTATTCTTTGTTGAGTCATTGCTGGACACCAGTGGAAGTCAGTGCATGAAAAGATTTGCATTAAAATCCCTTTTTACCTTTGTAGTGCAGACAAATTTATATGTGTGTGTGTGTGTGTGTGTGTGTGTGCGCGCGTGCGCGCGTGTGTGGGTGTGTAAATATATATAATATTAAGTATAGATATATATGTGTGTATATATATAAATAAATATAATTTTAAGTGTATATATATATATATATACACTGAAAATTACTCTTGAATATGTAGTGCTACACAATTTGATAGTGCTTTAGTGCTTTTAGGTTTCCAAACAACATAGTGATTATACATTTATATACCTCACAAAGTGATCAATATTATAAGTCTTATAATTCTTCTGACACTGTACAAAGTTATCACAATATTATTGACTATATTTTGTATGCTGTACTTTACATCCTGGTCAGAGGTTTTTTTTTTTTTAATTTTAGGTACACTTTCAATAAAATACACAGAAAGTGGGTGTCCTTCATTTCCTAAACTTCATTGAGCGACTTTACCTTTCATATGATTTATTTAAAACAGAAATGTGTGGAGATCAGTGGGAAGTGTTACAGAAATATTCATAGAAGTTATAAATAAGACTACTTTATTAGTGACAAAGCAATGCATTATATGCACTCCCTCAGTTCCCTTTGTAGAAAATTGTGAAACAGAGTTCAAATCCACAATAAAGCTAACCTGTAAAACATATCGAAAGCTAAGGAAACAATAGTTTTACAGGTTTATTTACATGCCAGTGCCACAGAGCTGGTAAAAGGTACAATAGTATTTCTACACATATTTTTTGCTAAAAAGGTAACAGCTTGAGAGTGGTTGCTTCACTTATAATTAACACAGCCTCTCTGTACACTTATCAGTCTTCTGCCAATAACAATTTGTGCTGGCAATTTAATGTATTTACAAAAGGCTTCATTTTGCATATTTAATACTCAATTTATCTGGGATCTCAAATTTTAAAACAATAATAAACACTTCAAATGAAAACGATATAAATTAATATGTCACTACAAAAATTACATGGGCTGACAAAAAGTGAACCTTTTCCATGCTTCTTTTATGAGGAAATTTCCAGAATAAGTATGGGATCAAAAAACCCTATGTACATCTTGTTATCAGATGTCACCCCCAAAAAGTCTATCAACAAAAATGAATTTTAAAAAAAGAGAGGAGGAGTTCCCTGATGGTGTAGTGGCTTAAGGCTTCAGCGCTGGCCCTGTCAGTGCTGCAGCCTGGGTTCGATTCCCAGCCAGGGAGCTACCCACATACCAAAAACCAAAAAAAAAAAAAAAAAAAAAAAAAGAGGAATAGATTTTGGATACCAGGGGCTTGGGACAGAAGAAGTGGGGAGTGAAGGGTGTGGGTGAGAAATTTTGCTTTGGGAGATAAAATGTTTTACAACTTGATAGTGACAATGGATTATCTAAATGCTCATGAATGTATACCTTATCATGATAATTATTATTTTACTATAATGAATTTAACACCTTAATGTAAGAGATTACATGAATGTGGAAAAATTAAATTCTAGAACTAAAAAAAACAATGACAACAAAAGACAGAAAAAAACAGTGTGGTCTTATGAAAGATAGAATTGACTGTATTGTACAGAAACAGTGCAAAACGGCATTCCAGATTCAGCCACCACTGCGGAAATGCTGGGACCAATGACATTCCCAGGTTTTCTGAAAACACCAGAGCTGATACAAGTGACAGCTCATCTTCCAGGAGTGCTGAGTACTTTGCTAGACCTGGGTCTCTTCCAGGACCTGCTCCAGACACCTGCTCACCACCTTAGAGCTGCAGGTCTATCTTATGGTGATAGACCTTCAGCTCTGTCACCATTAGATAGACCTGCAACTCTGAAGGAGCTGCTTTGTGTAGGCACTTCTCAGTGTCAAGATGTTCCTGTGACGTTGGCTGGCTCCTGCCCCTTCAACAGGCTGTTCGGGAGACATAAGGACAAGTTGTGAGCTGTGTTGTGATTCCTGAGCTTGACCTGCAGTGGGGACAGGAGCAAAAATGACCCACATCGTCTTTCCAGATGCATTCCAAACCCAGGACCCATTACTGAAGACCTCAGAGGAGCTGCCTTCCCTGGGTGTAGGCCCAGATGTCAATCTGAGTCTCTTTTTCACCTAGCCAACTGCCAGTCTCTGGGGCTCCTCCTTGCATATGTGGCACTGAGCTATCCCTGTGGGTTCACATTCACCACCCACAGCTCCTTCTGACCCAGAGGCTTTGCCCCACTTGGATCCAGAAATTTGGGCTGGGTCAGCAGAAGTTTAACTTGGCACTCCAGGTCAAGGCCTTATGATATGACCTACAAGCAGTCCCATAAGTTTATCCTGAGGAGTGACCCAGCTCGTGTCCAGGCTGGTGGACTTGCCTGGCCATTTCTGGGCATGGTCTTAAAAATGCCATTATGGTGACAATCACCGAGGTTCTGTGCTTGCCCTTGGTAGCATGATGTATCTGCCTCTCATACAGAGAAATATAGAGTGTTTGTCTCCATTGACAAGTTAATCACTGGTGTTTTGTCTGAATCTCTGTAGTGATAGTGTCCAGCAGCCAGTGTGGAGGCATCACAGCCATTCTACTTACCTGATCTTGAGCTATTAGAACAAGCACAGGCGGTTTTAGCACAAACTTCAACTCCATAGAATAAACCCCAGGCAGAGTCTCTCTGTCCTCCACATCCCAGCCAACCAAACTTGACCTGAGTGTGAACTTGACCAGCCCCCAAGGCTACTGAGTCTTACTCAGCCAGCTTCTGCTCAGGGAGTGCCCTTTTGAGATGAACACCCCAACCCCCTAGACTACACACACACACACACACACACACACACATAGGGAAGAAACATAAGGCTTTCAAAGTTAGATCAGAGAACTGGCCTCTCCTGGTCTTGACTGTCCTCAGTATCTTTGTGTTACCTTTTCCTTGCCCTCAAAATTGCCAGGTGTCTGTAGTGAGAACTGAATAATATATGAATCAAGAGAATGAGTTTCAAAAACAGGCTTTCCTTAAGCCACACACACTGTCCCTAGGCACAGAACAAGTAGACATTTTACTACATTGTATGCCTCCAACCACGTGAGCTGTGTGAAGATTTGTTTAGAATGTGGCTGCCTGGTTACCAGGGATGCACGTTTTGTTGGGTTCTATTATCAGAAATGAAGTCACTGTCTTGGGTATCCTACCATGGGTATCATCTTAAGACAATGCCTCTCTAAGGCTTTTCTGGGTTGGTTATTGCTCACGCTTTACCCCATGCGAAGTGCATACACAGCCACACCAGCATGGCCAACTTCACACACCTGGAAGGACTGTGTCTTGCCGAACCCCTAACATTGATGATCCAGACCTGAGTTAGGACCTGACATTATTTTGTCACCAGCAATGTGATAGTGGCCAAACTTATATATTTAGTATATTTATATTGTAAAATTATATTTAGTATATTTAGGCCCTTCCTAGTCTCCCATGAGCTCAGGCACAGATATAACAATTGGATGGTAATGATATAATGCTGGACAGAGCACTCAACACAACACCAACAGAACAGGCTGGGTCTGCTCTGTTATCCAGTGACTCTCACTGACCCTCTTTCTTGTGTTTCAGGAGGGTTGAAATTAACTGAAATCTCATAATCATCTTGTTGGGCATAAATGTTGTACAGACTTGCTTTATATTTAGTGTCAGGTCGAAGCACCTCATCTTGGCCTATGTGCTGGTCAGCCAGACAGTGACTGCCAGTGTGCCTACCTCCCTATTGAACATCCCTGTGGTAGCCCATTTTCTTGAAGCTGGATAGAATTTTTTACTGGGATGTAAAACATATAATAAAATAGGGCCAAATGATGGGTGTCATTTTTATCAATAAGTAATGAAAACTTAAAGACTCTGCTTGCTTTCTTTGTCTCCCTGGGTCTCCCTTTGTTTCTCTGATTCTCTCCCTGTACTTTTCTCTGACTCTTCGAACCTGTCTCTTTCTGTACATATGTTTCTCTTTGTCTGTTTCACTGTTTATATTTCTTTGTGTCTCTCTCTGTCTCTTTGATTTTATGTTCACTAAAGGGAGAGTCACCTATAACGATCTGCTGTATTAAGCCCCAGTGCAAAAACAAAAACAAACAATAACAAAAGATTACCACCAACAGAGAAGAAACCCTGAGATCTCAAGTGAAGCTGAATCTTGCCAAGTTATGTGTGATGTCACAGACAAATCCCACCTAATGTATGCCTCAGTTGACAGTGAATCTCAGCCTCACTGATGACCTTGAGTCAGAGGCTCCAAACTTTAGAGAACCTGGGGCCTTATCACAGAGACTTAGATTTTGTCCATGTTTGTTTCCATAAGTGCTATGTGAGGGGACTGCAGTTACTTTGCAGACAACCAGGACGTTCTTGAAGCCCAGGTCTGGACTTCCTTACCTTCTATCTCTCTCCAGCCACCAGGACATTTTTGAACCTCCTCTCTGGAAAATTTATTGTATTTGTGCTTTAAGTTTTCATCCCTTTGAGCTCCCCCACACTGGCACACTGTTTAATAACTTCTGCAGGCATGCCCCCTCTTACCCTCTAATGACATGGAGGCCTTTCAGACACACCTAGACACTATAGTCCTCCCCATAGCAGTCACTATTCTCTTTCACATTAATTAGCTCTCATGCTGCATCCATGCTTCTCTCTTGGCTTTCAGCTTTTGGGGGGCTAAGGCCATGTGGGTACTCTCAGCCCTTATTTGGTTGAATGCAATAGGCACAAAAGCTGAAAAAATTATGAAAATATCTGAGAAGTCCCTCTAGTCTGTGAGCACCTCATATTGTAATCATGGATGCTAATAAACAATGATGTACTTTGCTCAGAGGCCAGAAACTTTCAGAATGACTCCTTGTGTTTAATTCTTGGGCCATTGTGCACAATGGGAACAGCTTGCCTTCTGGTGGTCAAACTCAGTACTGCAGCTCCAGGCTGGAAATCCTGAAGTCAGAACACACTCCTGTGTTTGGTGTTCTCAATGCTTTTTGTACACCTAGGACCAGGGGGCAAAGGGGCTGGGCCTACAAGCTCCAGAAAAATTTGAGAAATCCCAGCAGCTGCTCTCCCATACCTCTTTCTGTCCACTGATCTGGTGTTCCCAGTTCAATCACAAGGGCTCTAAGCTAACCTGCGCAATGATTCAACCCAGTTCATAATGAAGACCCTGAATTTTTAAGAAGGTTGGTCCTGCTCCTCATTTCTTGGACAGTGTTACAACTTTCTGCCACATTTCTGCACAACTCAGAACCATTAGACTCCAACATGCCCTCTGCTAGGAAAGACTTTTAGGGTATAAAAACCATTTGCCAGAGACACAGAATACACTGGGTCCTGACAGAGAACAAGTGAATACATGTCATTTTACAGACTGTGAGCCTATTACTCTCACCACATTTATGCACACTAACTTAGAGAAGAGGAAGCTGAGGCCTTTTCTTCTGAACCTCTCTACACTGCGTGTGTCTACTTCTAGTTACAGCTGCACAGGGTGGAGACACTGAAACCACAACATTTTATTTCCAGATGCTCAGAAATTATGCTTATTCAGGAAGAACCCTGAGCATTTGGCTTATTCTGCCCATTACCCTAGCAAATCTCCCCTTCCTATTAATGGGCTCTTGGCACGATGCCCAGAAAATGGGTGGACCTGCATTATGACAGAGCTGCCTTTAACAACTTTTGTCTTTCTGTATGGTAGAAAAGACCCAACATGAATGAGTCCTTTAGAATATCAGAATCATTTCTAAAGCAAACCTCATTGACAGGTTTATCCAGGACCCAGGGCCAGATCTAAGACATGGCCATTGAAGTACACAATATTGCTTTGTATGCTCAACACAGGTAGCCTGGGGCAATACCAAGGGGGCATGATGGGGATGTCCCTGAACAATAGTCTTTGCCACTCATATATACAGGTGAAATTGTCCCATCATCATAAAGATCACCAATCCTTGCAGCACATCCACCCCTAGAATATATTCTGTGATAGGGAAGACATAGACTTTAAAGTGTTGTGGGGGCAATAGCTCTATGCTCAGGGTCAAAATTGCTTTTCTCATCTTATGGAAAATGGAATCTAGACTCCAGTTATTGACACAAAGTTTATTAACTCTGGCTTAGTTTTGTATTTACTACTGCAAAGAGGAAATATAGTGCAGCTGAAATTAAAGTGAAACCATGGGAGAAGACAAGATGGCGACTGGAGAGGAGGTTCCTAAAGCCTCTCCCAGAAAACACAATTGAACGGCCGACCAGGAGCCAAGAAAGCGGACCCTGAGTGACAAACCGGCTGCTGAGAAATCCACAAATCGCAAGTAAACCTGAAGGCTGGCGAGAAAGGGGCGAGTCGGGGAGAGGGAAGGGAGCAGAGACGGAC
>PVJL010019761.1:0-13250 GCA_004026885.1 Lyroderma lyra | reverse complement strand
GTCGGATATTTCTTGCAGAGTTCTTTCAATCCTTTTGGTTCTATATTCCCTCTCTTCCTCTTTCTGAGCTGTTTCCATGTTCTGGTCTTCAATATCACTAATTCTTTCCTCCATCTGGTTGGTCCTGTTTTCTATGGCAGTTATTTCATTTCTCACTTCTTTTATGGTATTATTTATTTCTTGTATTTCCGTCTCAATCTTTCTTATGTTTTGAATTTCTTTGTTAAATTGTTCACAGAGTTCCTTTTTTATGTCGTTTATATCCTTTTTTATGTTATTTATCTCAGCTATGGTGTTCTGCCAATAGGTTTTCATTTCTCTCACAGCCTTTAGAATGGCAGCTTTAAATTCTCCGTCACTTAAGTGAGTCCCTTCCAGTTGTAACAGTCTATCTTCTAGGTGAATTTCATGTTCTTTCTGAGGAGTTTTTGTTTTTAAGGAATGCATCCTGTCCACTGTGTTCTTCCTCTTTGACATGAGGGCTTTATGTTCAGTGCCCAGATTATTGCTTTTGTGGTGTCTTGCTGTAGGGCAGACACTAGGTGGCGCTGGGGGTCAAGTTTTGGGGGAGAGGGGGTTGTTTGTTTCTTGTTTCTGATCTCCTACTGCGTTTGGAGGCTATGGGCATATATCCTGGGGAGAGGCCAACAAAAGGCTTTTGCTGGGGAAGCTGTTTTTGCTAGCTGGGGTGAATGCTATCAAATCAAATCAGTCTTTCTTCCCAGCCCTGATTCAGTTCCTGGCTGTCTAAGGGCTCACACTGCTTTGGGAACTCTGGGGTGCACGAGGATGTGCCCGCTCCATAAGTCCAAAGCTGTAGGCCTGGCCTGAGACAGCAGGGTCGCCTTTGCAGCAGGCTGGGAACAGGAACTGCAGCCCTGTGTAGGTCTCCAGGGGGCTTAGAGCTGGGGTGTTATCTTTGCAGTTCAGAGTCCTCGCTCAGCACTTCTACCCCTCAAAAGTTCCAGAGGCTGGCTCCCAAACTCCTTCTGTCCCCAGCCCCCCAGTCTCTCTCCCCTCCCCCAAACTGCGCAGCTCCGAATAGTCAGCAGGGATCGCGTCCCACGTGGTCCGTCTCTGCTCCCTTCCCTCTCCCCAACTCGCCCCTTTACCACCAGCCTTCAGGTGTTTACTTGCGATTTGTGGATTTCTCAACAGCCGGTTTGTCACTCAAGGTCCTCTTTTTTGGCTCCTGGACAGCCGTTCAATTGTGTTTTCTGGGAGAGGTTTTAGGAACCTCCTCTCCAGTCGCCATCTTGTCTTCTCTCCAAGAAAAAAATTTTTGTGGAAGATTATTAGCAGATAATTTTTAAAAATGGTATTTGAATAGAGGTATATTTGGCATTCCCCTAATTCTCAATATCCTCTCTGGAAAAGCAATTTGCTAATTAGAGTCCTTAACTCAAAGAAATAATCAATAAATAAGTCTAACAATAAAAATGAATTTTAAAAAATGCCTTGGAGATAGAAAGAGAACTGACTCTAGATGATGAACACCAAATGCAACACGTGGAGGATGTATTATAGAATTCTGCACCTGAAACCTAGTAATTAGTAATTTTTACTAATCAATGTCACCCCAATACATTTAACAATAAAAAATACCTAATAAAAATTGTCATTATGCTATTTGCTTTCATCTCAGGTTTTGAGCCTAAATGTTATTTATCAAATTTAACAATTAAAAACATTTTTAAAACCTTGACTAATTTCTCCAGTGCAGTGTTAAGGAAAAGTTAGCTATATGAGGCTTTCTAGTAAGGAATTAATAAAGGAATTAAGCACTTGGCCCTTAATAAGACAATACTGCTCAGATTTCTAGTGGGAATATTTCATAGCACCAGCAAGTTTTCTTTTGGGAGCTTAACTTACTGATTTTTAAAAATGAGATCAAACACTGACACTGGTGCAAAGCTCCAAGGGAAATCATAGTGGAGTGGGATAATTTTTGTTAAAATAAAACATAAATTGTTTTACAGTGAAAAATAAAAGATTTTCCCCCTTAAAAAAGGAAACTCTACTGTCTATATTTACGGTTCACACACCAAACATTTATGGATTCTTAAAAGATGTGTAAAAATCATCACTGTGAAATAAATGCAAATTTCACAAAGCCAAGCTTAAACAGTCAAACTGCCATCACCATCCTTTTCCAACCCCTAAAAGCCAGTCTCTTTCTGGCTTTGTCCAACGAATATGCCTCTATCAATTTTTAATAACAAGCAAGCTCTTGAAAGAGGTAACACTGGGAAGAGAAAGAAAAAAAGAAGAGAGGGAGACAATTCCAAAATAGGGCACAGAAATCTGTGGATGGCAGTAAATAAGATATTATTATTGTGACTGAGATGAATTTAATAAAATCCAGCATACATACTGGAGAAATTCGCGTTCCTGATGATGGAAGACTTGCCTAACAAAATATTTTAAGTATACACATATATGTACCTGAGACATTTATAGCAATTACTTAAAAAACAAACAAACAGAGAAAACTAGTATATTTTGTCACTTTATGATTTGGACATGCCCTTTATAATTTATACAGTTTCCAAAATAAAATACTAAATTTAATGTAAAAAACCTAACAGACCGCTCAAGCCACTGCATATAAATCTATTGAAAATCTTATATTCATTCTTAGTATTATCTAAAGGATACCAACCAGCCAAAAATAAGTATTATTCTACTTTTAATGATCTTTGGAAAGTGTCAATAAAGCCCAAAGTGATTTGTATCTGTAAAATAAAAATAAGGATAGACTTTTAATCCTTAAACATAAGTCTCTACCTTCCTTAAAACAAAAGAGATCAAAACAAAACAAAAAGCTGGAAGGTACTACACCACTTTAAATTTGGTGTAATCCCAGATATCCCTCTGTTTCAGTAAGATTTCACTTTCCTAAGGGTCTCTGGACTCATAAGTTCTTTAACTGTAAAATAATTTCTGAGCTGCAAAATGAGGCTTAGTAATGTAGTTTCTCCTCCTCCCTCAAATGTTGTGGTTTCAAAATAGTTCTCATCTTACAAACTCAACGTAAAATAACAGGAAGACAAATTCAAACTCCACAATAAAAACGGAAGTTTCCTTTTGGGGTTATCCTAGAGGTATAATTTAGTTTTGTGTGTGAACTTTGATGTTGCCAAGGAGGCCTTGCCTAGTCTTTGTGAGAGAAGCTATTTTATCTAATAATGGGGACACTTCGCCCCCTGGTTTTCAACTCTGGTACTTCAGCTAAAGCAAGAAAACCTAAAATCAGGATACACTCCACTGTCTGGGGTTCTGAAGGCTTTTGGTACACCAGAGACCAGCCGGCAAAGGGCTTGGCCTAGAGGCTCTAGCGATTGAGAGAAACCCCAGGAGCAGCTCCTCCCTCTTTTTTTCTACTGTATACCTGTGTCCAGTTCACTCACAAAGACCCTCACATGAGCCTGAGCAATGACTCCACCCACTTTCAAATAAAGACTCTGAGACTCCAACAAGGCTCGTTTGCACCCAGATTCCTGGGCCTGTGTTCCAGTGTTTTGCATCATTTCTGCATGATCCAGGCCTCTTAACTTCCAAGATGCCTTCTGCTTTGAGAAACCTCTAAGTAGTAGAAAGCTTTTGCCAAGGACTCAGAATACACTGGGTCCTGAGGGAGAACAAGTGAAAACAGGCTCTTCTGCAGGCTGTGAGAATCTTGCTGTTACTGAGTCCTATTCACATTATCTTACAAAGGAGGAAGGTGCAGCCTTCTCTCCTGAAGCCCATCCAAACTGTCTGTGTCTGCTTCTAGTTAAAGCTTCACAGAAAGGAGGCACAGAAATCAAACTTTGTTCTCTTCAGGTGCCCAGAAATTATGCTGGCTCAGGCCAACCCCTTGGAACATGGCTCTTCCAGCCCATAAACCTGGCGAATCTCCCCTTCCTATCTATGGGCACTGGGCATGATGCCCAGAAACTGGGTGTCTCTGCACAATGACAGAGATACTTCTAAGCACTTTATTTTGGTAGTCTAGTAACTCCTTGAATATTATTTGTACTTCCAGGTGGGCAATCATCGTGTGTGTGTGTGTGTGTGTGTGTGTGTGTGTGTGTTAGTGTGTACACACTCTTGTGTGTGTGTGGATGCTCAGAGAAAAAGACACAACACGAGAGGGTGCTTCTAGATATCAGAAAATTTATTTTTAAGGTAAACCCTATGAACTGGTTAAGCCAGAGCCCAGGGTCACATGTGGGACAATGCTATGGAAGCACGGAGTGAGAACTTAGGAAGGGCTTTGTTTTTCAACCTGTGTACAATGGAATCATGGTAATGCTCTGTCAAAAGGCTGTTATAAGAAGTATCAATACTATGAGGCCCGTGCTCATAGTAATCACACGATCAATGTTACCTGGCATTGGTACTATTTCTTTTAGTAAAAATCTGAATAGGATAGCAGGGAAAGACACCAGGGGTGTCCTCAAGGTTTCAATGTGTTTGAGGGATTTTTTACAGAGGAAGAAATGTTTTAGAAAAATGAAGGGAAATGTTTTCATGCTTTGAAATAAATCTACGTGCTTGCTTACAATTGTGGAGTATGGCTCTTTGAAGTGAAGCTGAAGATGGAATATGTGGACCTGTAGAGGCTGTCATTAGCTTGTGAAAAAAAAACTGAGATTGATTATTTAGGGTAGATAATATGCTCACACTTCTCAGTGTCACCTTAGTTTTCTGCACAGTGCAGGACACTCCAAACATTCGTGGAACCCAGTCAAAACTTAGGTGTCACTCTATACCTGACTAGCAGAGGTCACACTGGGTTGGGGCTCCAAGGATCTTAGTGCTGTGAAAGCGAAGAACAGAGCATGACCTTGTCTTTGCTCATGTGAGGGGGATTTAAAGGCAAACAATAACTCTGGGTGCTTGAATGCTTCAGAAGCATGTGGTTTGTTATAGGACACACAACTGATAGATTCACTCAGTGTTCACCTGGCTTTCTCACCCAATGTCAAGCTGCATAGGACTCACAGCTTCTACTGCAGCCCCCGCATGCAGAGTTCCCATGTGTTGCAGTTAGTTGAATGAAACTCTCCTGCTGCCAGATTCCAGCTAAGCACCATGGTCTTCAAGACTCTTTTCATTCCTCACAACTTAATGCTAGGTACTTTGGGGTCACTGTTTTCCCAGAGTGGTTGGGAGTTGTATGAGCCCTGATAACAAGCACTGGGGTCATGGCTGAAATGGGATAATCAGGAAAGAATTCATTGTATGCATGTGGTTCTTGTAAGTTGACCCTCCCAGTTTGAGTAAAAAGGTGTGAGCACTTGAATTTGAGGTGCTGTGTTTCTTTGGCGATCCTGGAAGTTATGGAACCTAGAGGGTGACAGGTTCCTTCATCCTCAACCCAACTCCAAGACAAATTTTGAATTTTGTAAACAGGTGGCTGTGCAAAGCTTTCAAAACCCATTTGGGCAACAATCGTGGTAATTTGGGACTTTTTGATTCTTGGAGCACACCCTAACAGAGTCAGAGCCTGGACTTATTAATGGGGTTGGACTTGGGAAACATAAAAGGAAAATAGAACTGAAGTCCAGGTGAGGGCATTCGCATATTAAAAGGTGTCAAGTAGGAGTTTCATGCCCTGGGAGGATGGTTTGTATTCTCTGAGACATGGTCTCTTTTCTCTGGTGTTTGTCTTCCTATTTATACTAAGAGATAATTGGGAATCTCTTTTTTAGCGAAAGTGCCTCAACAATCTGAAGTTGGTGATCACTGCTAGGGGTTTTCAGGTGTACCTTTGAAAAATGCTTGCCATGGTAGAAATTGTGAACTTGGTTAAAGCTGGCATGCCATCTTCAATCTATTCCCCCAAAGTACACACACAGCCTTGAATGACTTCATTTACAGACCCTGCTCCAGACACCTGCCCACCACTCCAGAGCTGCAGGTCTATCTGATGGTGATAGACCTGAAGCTCCATCACCATTAAATAGACCTGGAGCTCTGAAGGAGCTGCTTAGGGTGAACACTGCTCAGTGTCAGGATGTTCGTTTGATTTTGGCTGACTCTTGGCCTTTGAGAGGCTCCTCAGGAGATATAAGAGCAAGTTCTGAATGTGTTGTGATTGCGGAGCTTGAACTGCAGTGGGGACAGGAGCAAAAATTACCCATATTCTTTTCTGACATGCACTTCAAATCTAGGACCAATGACTGAGGCCCTCAGAGAAGCCACCTTCCTTGGGTGTAGGACCAGATGACAATCCGAGTCCCTTTTTTTTCACCTGGCTAGCTGCTAGCCTCTGGGGCTCCCCCTTGTGTGTGTGGCACAGAGCCATTTCTGTGGACTCACATGCACCACCCACAAGCCTTTTTCACCCTGAGGCTTTGCCTCTAATGGATCCAGGTCTTTGGGCTGGGTCAACGGAAGTTAAGCTTGTCACTCCATCTCAAGGCCTCATGACATGACCTTAAAGCAGACCCAGAAGTTTACCCTGAAAAGTGGCTTGGCAGGTTCTGGGGTGGTGGGCTTTCCTGACCATTTCTGGGCATGGTTTTAAATACAACACCGCAACGACATTTAATGGGGTTCTGTACTTACCCTTGGTGGCATGAGGTACCTACCACTCACACATGGAAACATAGAGTGTGTGTCTCCAATGATTAGGTCATCATTGGCATTTTGTCTGAAGTTCTGCGGTGACAGTGATCAGCAGCCAGTGTGGAGATATCACAGACATTTTTCCCACCTGACTTTGAGCTTCCAGAACAGCCACAGGTTGTTTCAGCACAGACCTAAACTCAGTGACATGACATTCCTCTGGAGGGCTAAGAATAAACCCTAGGCAGAGTCATTCTGTCCTCCACATCACAGCCAGCCAAACTTGACCTGAAGGGTGAACTTGACTATACCCCTAGGCTACTGAGTCCTGCTAAGTCAGCTTCTGCTCAAGAAATGCCCACCTCAGTTGAACACTAAATCACCTCCCCCCCACACACACACACCCATACACAGGGAAGAAACGTAAGGCTGTCAAGGTAAGGTCAGAGGACTAGCCTCTCCTGGCCTTGACTATCCTAGGCCTTCTTGTGTTTCCTTGTCCTTGTCTCAAAAATTGCCAGAGGCATTTGTAGTGAGAACTGAACAATACCTGAATCAAGAGAAACAGTTTCAACTACAGGATTTCCTTAGGCCACTGTCGTGGTCCCTGGGCACAGAACAAGTAAACATTTTACTATATTGAATGTCTCCAACCAAGTGATCTGGACAAGGACTTCTTTAGAATGTGGCTGCTTTGTTACCAGGGCTGCAAGTTTTGTTGGGCTCTATAATTAAGAAGTGATGTCACTGTCTTGGGTTTCCTACCTGGGCTTCCCCTTAACACAAGGCCTCTTTAAGACCTCTCTGGGTTGGCGACAGCTCACACCTTACTCTCTGCCAAGTGTATAAACAGCTATACCAGCATGGCCACACCCACACCCCTGGAAGGCCTGGGTCCTGCTGCACCCCAAACATTGAGGATACAGAGCTGAGTTAAAGCCTGGCATCATATTCTCTCCCGTGCTGTGACTGTAGACCAACCTCCTTTTTTAGATCTTTCTAAGTTTCCCATCTGCACAGTGTTGGTCTTTCTAGCCTTCATTTCACAGACAGTCACTAGACATATACATATATATATATATATATATATATATACACACACACACACACACACACACACACACATATATGTGTGTGTATGTGTATATACATACATATATATATACACACACATATATATGTATATGTATATGTATATGTGTATGTGTATATATATGTATATGTGTATATATATACATATATATACCTGGAACATCTGGGCTGGGGTCACATGGGCACAGGCACAGATATAACAATGGGGTGATAACGATAATGCTGGACAGAACACTGAACACAGCACCAACAGGACAGGCTGGGTCTGTCCTGGCAATCAGGGACTCTCACTAACCCTTTTCCTTATATTTCAGGAGGGTTGAAATTAACTGAAATCTCAACATTGTCTCCTTGGGCATAGAATGTTACAGGATTTTCCTTCCTATTTAGTGTCAGGTCTAAGCACCACATCTCAGCCTATGTGCTAGGCAGCCTCACAGTGGATGCCAGTGTGCCTACCTCCACATCAAATATCCCTGTGCTAGCCCCTTTCTTTGAAGCTGAATGGAATTTCTGACTGGGGTCTAAAATGTATAATACAATAGGGCCAAATGATGGGTGTCATTTTTAACACTGAGTAATAAAAATTTATGACTCTGCTTGCTTTCTCTCTCTCTGTGTGTGTCTCCTTTTTTCTCTCTGTTTCTTTGTGTAATTTTCTCTATCTTTTGGGCCCTATTTTTCTCTGTACATGTCTCCCTTTGTCTGCCTCACTGTTTACATTTCTGTGCGTTTCCCTCTGTCTCTTTGATTTTGTGTTCACTAAAGGGAGAGTCACCTATTATCATCCGCCATATTAAGCCCCAGTGCAAAATAAAAACAAGCAAACTAACAATAATAAAATACTGTTGCCAACAAAGAAAAATCCTTGAGATTCCTGATGGAGCTGAAACTTGGCAGGTTATTTGTAATGTTGCAAACCAACCCTAGCTAGTGTGAGCCTCAGTTGACAGTGAATACCAGCCTCCCATGTTACCTTGAGGTAAAGGCTCCCAGCTCTGGAATAGTTGGGGCCTGATCATAGAGACTGAGATGTGGTCCACATTTGCTTTCAGAAACACTATGTGAGGGGACTGCAATTACTCAGCAGACAACCAGCACATCCTAGCAGCTCAGGTTTGGCCCTGTCCGCCTTACCTTCCATCCCTCTGCAGTCTCTGGGACTACTTTTGAATGTCCTCTCTGGGCAAACATATTGTATTTGTGCTTTAAGTTTCTGTTTCTTTGAGCTTTCCCACACTTGCATACTCTTTAGTCACTTCTGCACTAATGACAGCACTAATGACACCCTGGAGACCTTTCAGACACACCTACAGTCTATGGTAATTTCTACAGCACTCACTGTTTTCTTTCACATGAATTAGCCCTTAGGCTGCATCCATGTCTCTCTTGGCTTTCAGCTTTTGGGGGGCTAAGAACACATGAGTCCTTTCAGTCCTCTTTAGTTTAATTGCAGAAGGCACCAACACTGAAAAAATTGTGAAAATACCTTAGAACTCCCTCTAGTCTGTGAGCAGCTCACACTGTAAAGATGGATGCTGATAATCAATGGTGCATGTTTCTCAGAGGCAAGAAATATCCAGAATGTCCCCTGTGTTTCTTAATTCTTGGACTACTGAGCACAGTGAGAACAGCTTGCTCTCTGGAGGTCCAGCCTCAGGCAGGAAATCCTGAAGTCAGAACATACTCGTGTGTGTGGTGTTCTCAATGTTTTTGGTACACCTAGGACGAGTGGACAAAGTGGCTGGCCCTACAGGCTCCAGGAAAATGTGAGAAACCCCAAAAGCCGTTCTCACTTCCCTCTCTCTGTCCACTGTTCAGGTGTGTCAAGTTCAGTCACAAGGCCTCTCACCTAACCTAAACAATGATTCAACTCAGTTCCAAATGAGAACCCTGAATCTTTAATAAGGCTGGTCTTGCCCTTCATTTCTGAGCCAGTGTTCCAGTGTTCTGCCACATTTCTGCATGAGCCAGGCCCATTAGCCTACAACATGTCCTCTGTTGAGAAGAATCTCTAGGGAGTAAAAAGCATTTGCCAAGAACACAGAACATACTAGGTCCTGACAGAGAACAAGTGAAAACATGCCATTTTACAAACTGTGTGAGACTACTGTTCTCACCGCCTCTATGCACATTATCTTAAAGAAGAGGAAGCTGAGGCCTTTTCCCCTGAACCCCTTTACACTGTGTTTGTCTCCTTGTACTAAAAGCTGCACAGGGTGGAGACACAGAAACCACAGTTGATTATTTCCAGGTTCTGGTTAACAAATACCCCTGAGCACATGGCTTATTCTGCCCCTTACTCTGGTGAATCTCCCTTCCCTATTTATGGGCTCTGGGCATGATGCCCAGAAACTGGGTGGACCTGCTTTAAGATAGAGCTGCCTCCAACCACTTTCATCTTTCATCTTTCTGTATGAAAAACTCTTGAGTGTGAATTTACCTTTATATAATCAGATGAGCAGTCACTCTGTGTGTGGTGGGGGAGGTGTGTTGTGTGTATACATGCACACATGTATACACACAACACATGTATACACACAACACACCTCCCCCACACACACACAAACATGTAACGCGTGTTTGGTGAATCTCAAAGAGAAAGACCCAACAGGAATGAGTACTTCAAAATCTCAGAAATACTCATTTCAAAAGCAAACCCCATTGCCAGGTTGAGCCAAGGCCCAGGGTCAGATCTAAGACATAGCCATTGAAGTACACACTGGGGATGTAGCAGTTACTTGGTTAGTCAGGTTTTGTAAAATGGAATAATGATAATGCTTTGTCATAGGGCTGTCAAAAGAAGTAAAAATACATAATCTATAATAATGCTGCCTGTTATTCATAATATTGTGTTAGTAAAAGTCTGAATATAACAGCAGGCTCAGAAACCAGGAATGTCCTCCAGCATTTGATATGTGGGAGAGTTTTATAAAGAGGTAAAAAAAGTTTTGCAGAAATAAAGAAAAATATCCTCATACTTTGAAAGAAATCTGTGTGCTTTCTTATATTGGTGAGTGTCGCATCCTACACTACAAGAGCTGTGGGAGAATTAAAAGTGTGATGCAAGTTTAAGAAAGACAGTAGCCAAGAATAGATTACAAGCAGGGCCAAGGGACTTAAGCCTCAAGGGCTGAGTCCTGAATCAGGCCTGATGCATAGCTTTTATTAGTGGAAAGAATGAGGGAGTGAAATTTGTTTATTCCAAGGTCTGTGATTATGGTGCCTCATGGATGTTTTCCCAAAAGTCCCTATTATGCCCCAGCACATATTGTGCTTTTACACATATACATAGCTCGAAAGACTCTGTACTGAAACCACCCCAGGGGTTTGACTCAGTACTGCAGTCATCCCTAAGGGAGCATGACCAATATCATTCTATCGGGTCTCAACCTGAGCTGTACGTGGGAAGCAAGGAAGCCAGGGGGCAGGAGATTAACCTCAGAAGGGATGAGGTTTCATGCCTCACCTCTGTTGAGCCCAAGATCTCTCCTGATGACCCCTATGCAACTGGGCCTATCTTAGGTTGTTTCTTCCTTGAAGAATATCATTGGCTAACCAGCCATCTTCCAAAGGCATGCAGGGTGATGTGAGGTGTGCACGTGAGGGAGAAACAGCACCCCTGAGAGAAGGTCAGATTTGTCTCTTGGATATTCTATGCCCCCAATGACCTCAACATCCAGCTCCTACTTTAGAATGTCATGGAGAATGCGTGGGGCATTCTCCATGTGCCTCAACTGTAAGGCAAAAGGTGGGGTGTGGCTCTTTGAAGTGACACCTAAAATGTGATACGGGCACATGTAGAGGCTGTCAACAGCTCGTTTATAGAAACTTGGCATCAATTTTTGAGGGTGGAGATGCGCTCACACTTTTTTGTGTCACCTTAGTTTTCAGCAGAGTGTTGGACACTCCAAACATTTGGGAAACCCAATAAAAACTCAGGTGTCATGCTCTGACCGACCAGTTGAGACCACCCTGGGCCTGAACCCCAAGGATCTTAGCACTGGAATAGAAAAAGACAAAGTATGGCCTTGTCTCTGCTCTGAAAATAGGTGTTTGAGGGTAACTAAGGACTCTAGTGGCTTGGAAGTTTCAGAAGCACGCTGAGTATCAAAAAACACAAAGCAGATAGAGCCATGCAACATTCGCCTGGCTTTCCAAACCAACATCAAGCCCCTTGATACTAAAGGCTCCTATTGCATTCCACTGGGCAAAGCAGGAAACTTTATTGCCCCTTTCGATAAGGTCACTCCCAGGTAACTCTCCTCCAACCTGAGCCAAGCTGAGAATCATGGTTTCAAGACTCTCTCCATTCTCTGCAAATTCATGGTAAGTATTTTGGGGCCCCATCTTCCCAGAGGGGCCTATGGCAGCCTGTAATTGGGTACTTGCTGAGGAGGAAAAACCAGGCAGGAAGTCGCTGTGGTTGGACTGCTTCAGGAGGGTGAGCCTCTCAGATGGTGCTAGCAGATGTGCACTATTGGATTTGTGGTGCTGCACCCCTTTGGAGATTCTGGAACTTACCTCACCAAGTTTCTGACAGGGTTCTTCCTCCACCTTGCTCCAACATAGAGTGAAATGTTTTCAAAATCAAGTGGGCAACAATGACTGTGACTTGGGGATTTTCTGATCTCAGAGCATACCATTGCAGAGTCTGGGATCAGACTTTTTAACATAAATGGACTCAGGAGGAGGGAAAGAGCAAAATAACTAAAGTCCAGGTGAGGGAAGTCTCATTTTGGAAGGCTTTAAGTAGGGGTTGCACACCCTACCAGGCTGGTTTGCATTTTCTGAGACTTGGTCTCTTGTCTCTGGAGTGTCTCTATCAAGATATGAGTGCAGATAACTTGGAATTTTTATTCTAGGAAAGCTGTCCCAAATCACTTAAGTTCATGGTAACTGGTAGGAGTTTGCAGGTGTAACTTTCCAAAATGCCTGCCATGGTAGAAACTGAACTTGACTAAAGCTAGTATGCCCCTGTTTGAATAATTTACTTTTTTTTTAATTCATTTTTATTGTTAGACTTATTGGGGTGACATCTGTTAGCAAGGATTACATAGGTTTCAGGCATACAATTCTACAGTGCATTGTCAACTTGATGTATAATAAGTTCACCACCTAATGTGACTTCTCTTTCCATCAACTTATATTTAGCTTCCCCGACTCCTCTCCCACCCCCTCCCCTTTCTCCCCTCCCTAACCCACTTGTCCCCAAATAAATATTAAACTATCGATTGTGTCCATGGGTTATTTGTTTGTTCATTTCTTTTTTTCTTTGCTTTCAATTTTATATTCCGCATATGAGTGAAATCATGCAGTTCTTTGTTTTTTCTGTCTGGCTTATTTCACTTAGCATGATGATCTCCAGGTTCATCCATTTTGTTGCAAATGGCAATATTTTATCTTTTCTTACAGCTGAGTAATATTCCATTGTGTATATGTACCACAGCTTCTTTATCCAGTCATCTGTCGCAGGGCCCTTTGGTTGTTTCCATGTTTTGGCCACTGTGAACAGTGCTGCAATGAACATTGGGGTACATAAGTCTTTGCGGACAAAGGTTTTCAAGTTCTTTGGGTAGATCCCCAGAAGGGGGATTGCT
>PVJL010019760.1:0-13252 GCA_004026885.1 Lyroderma lyra | reverse complement strand
CTTACATAGATTGAACCAAGAAGATCTCCATAATCTAAATAGACCAATTCATAGTGAAGAGATTAAAATGACTATCCATAATCTCCCTAAAGGCAAAAGCCATGGAGCACATCGTTTCACCAGTGAGTTTTACCAAGTATTCAAAGAATAATAAACACCTATCGTCCTCAGACTCCTACAAAAATTTGAAGAAGAAGCACTACTTCCTAACTCGTTCTATGAGGCCAACATTCCTCTAATACCAAAGCCTGGCAAAGACAATGAAAAGAAAGAGAACTGTAGGCCAGTATCTCTGATGAACAAAGATGCACAAATTCTAAACAAAATGATAGCAAACAGAATGTAGCGATGCGTCGAAAAGTTCATACCACAAGAGGAAGTGGTATTCA
Organism: Lyroderma lyra; assembly: GCA_004026885.1. Taxonomy (NCBI): domain Eukaryota; kingdom Metazoa; phylum Chordata; class Mammalia; order Chiroptera; family Megadermatidae; genus Lyroderma; species Lyroderma lyra. The sequence goes on along the minus strand of PVJL010019760.1, from coordinate 12,863 downwards.
TCCCAGGAGCACAAGGATGGTTCAACATACGAAAATCAAACTATGTGATACACCACATAAACAAAATCAAATATAAAGGACGTATGACCATTTCCCATTAATGCAGAAAAAGCTTTCAACAAGAAACAGCATCCATTTATGATCAAAACACAAAATAAAATAGGTATAGAAGGAAAGCATCTCAACATCATAAAGGCCATATATGACAAGGCCTCGGCTAACAGCATACTCAATGGGGAAAAGGTGAAGCGTATTCCTTAAAATCAGGAACAGTACAGGGGATGACCCCTGTCACCACTGTTATTGAATATAATAATGGAAGTTCTAGCCACAGCAATCAGGCAAGAGAAAGGAATCAAAGGTATCCAAATTTGGAAAGAAGAGGTCAAATTGTCACTACTTCCCGATAACATGACGCCTTATATAAAAAATTGCAAAGATTCTACCAAGAAACTATTAGAAGCAATAAACAAAACTAGTAAAGTCGCCGGATACAAAATAAATGTAAAAAATCAACAGAATTCTTATATAGAAACAACAAATCCACAGAAAAAGAAAGGAGGGAATCAATTCCCTTTGCTATCAAAACAAAATGAATGAAATACCTGAGGTTTAAATTAATGAAGAGAGTGTCACACTTATACATAGAAAAATATAAGACAATTTTGATAGAAATTGAAACAGACTTTAAGAGATAGAAAAATATCCCCTGCTCTTGGATAGAAAATTTAACACTGTTAAAATGGACATTCTCCTAAAGCAATCTACATATTTAATGCAATACCCATGAAAATCCCACAGTCATACTTTGGTGAAATAGATAGAAGAATTCGTGAATTTATATGGAAACATAAATGACCTAGAATTGCCAAAGAAATACTACATAAACGAATAAGGCTGGTGGCAGTACATTCCCTGACTTCAATTGATATTCCAAAGCATCAATATTCAAAACAGCTTGGTACTGGCAGAAGAAAAGAAATAAAGACCAATGGAATAGAAGTGAAAACCCAGAAATAAACCCACACATTTATGGACATATAATTTTAAATAAAGCCGCAAAAAACATACAATGAAAAGACAGCCTCTTTAGTAGGTGGTGGTGGTAAAACTGGAAAAATATAGGCAAAAAATGAACTTGAGCTGTGAACTCTCTCCATATACAGAAATTAACTCGAAATGGATTAAAGACCTTCATATCAGACCTGCAACAAAAAACTGTACAGAAGGAAACTTTGGTACTAAACTTATAGACCTAGGACTGCAGGAAGACTTCATGAACCTGACCTCAAAGGCAAGGGTAGTAAAAGCAAAAATAAATGAATGGGATTTTATCAAACTAAAAAGCTTCTGCACAGGAGAAGAAACCATCAACAAGGCAAAGAGACAGCCACCTGAATGGGAGAAAATATATGCAAACAACGCATCAGATAAGTATCTAATATCTAAAATATATAAAGAACTAATAAGGCATAATAACAAAAAAACGAATAACGCGATTACAAACTGGGCAGAAAAACTAAATAGGCACTTCTCCCACGGAGAAGTACAAATGGCCAGCAGACATATGAAAAAATGCTCAACCTCATTAGCTATCAGGGAAATTCAAATCAAAATCGAAATGTGGTATCACCTCACACCTGTTTGAATGGCTATTATCAACAAGACTAGAAATAACAAGTGCTGGAGAGGATGTGGAGAAAAAGAGACTCCGGTACACTGCTGTTGGGAATGAAAACTAGTACAACCACTGTGAAAGGCAGTGTGGAGTTTCCTCAGAAAACTGGGAATGGAGTTCCCATTTGACCCAGCAATCCGTCTCCTGGAGGTCTACACAAAAAACCTGAAAACCTTTGTGCACAAAGACTTATGTCCCCCAATGTTCATTGCAGCACTGTTCACAATGGACATAACATGGAAACAAACAAAGTGCCCTGCGACAGATGACTGGATAAAGAAGCTGTGGTACATATACACAATGTAATATTACTCAGCTATAAGAAAAGATGAAATAGTGTCATTTGCAACAAAATGAATGAACCTGAAGATCATCATACTTATTGAAATAGGTCAGATGGAACAAACAAAGAACTGTATGATTTCACTCATATGCGGAATATAAAACTGAAAGGAACAAAGAGATAAGAAATGAACAAACAAACAAACAAACAACCCATGGACATAATCAATAGTTCAATGTTTATTTGGGAATGAGTGGGTTAGGGAGGGGAAAAAGGGGATGGGGTGTGGGAGGATGGAGGGGAAGCTAATTATAGGGTGATGGAAAGAGAAATCACACTGGGCGTTGAACTTACAATAAGTTGACAATGCACTGTGGAATTGTATGCATGAAACCTATGTTAACCTTACTAACAGATGTCTCCCCAATAAATCTAACAATAAAAATGAATTTTGAAACTTGTCTCCAATGTTTTAGAAGTAAAATATCCAATGAGCTTCATATAAGGCAGGCCTGACCAACCTGTGGACCAGGATGGCTTTGAATGTAGCCCAATACAAATACTTAAAAGGTAACAAATTGTGTCATTTTTTGTTATATCTTATGAGCTATTGTTAGTACTACTGTGTTTTATGTGTTACCCAAGAGAATTCTATTTGCAATGTGGCCCAGAGTAGCCAAAGTGTTAGATACCACTCACTAAAGGATTGTCCTTTAGTGAAAGTGATAATTCAAAACACTTGTTTAACTTAACACTTCTATTATACTCAAAGTTCTGTTAGTCCGCTGCTTTTTCCTAAATCTTGATGATTCTTTTTCTTTCTCTTAAGAAAATGCTAAAAGATGACACACTTATTTTATTGAAATTTGATTCTTCACAGTAAGAGTGCCAGGTTTTAATTCAATTTGAAAGTTGAAATAACGTCAGATGTTAAATGAAATCCAGCATAGTGATTGTTTTATGAGTCCCACATGTTCTCCAGAAGGATCTGTGAATTTGGGCAGATGATAGTGATTATACAGCAAAAGCGTTGATACAAATAATCTTGAGGGGGTTAGCAGGAACCTACTTACCTGGACTGAGTTAGCTACAAATAAAAGAACTCATATGGCTACTGCTCTCTCAACAGTGAGCCTGATCTCGGAAAACGAGCTTACCTGAGCTTGGCTAGCTGCAAGGAAATGTTTACTGTGGCCCGATTCTACCTGTGATTTTTCACAGGTGACCACATCTTGATATTGAAGAATCTGCCTGTACATTTTCTGTATAAGAAGAGCTAACCCAAATTTCATGGCAACTGTGTGCCTTGGACCCTGCTACATTAATCTGACATGCCCATATTTCTCTCTTTGAATAAAACTTTCCAACTTGGATTCTCAGATCCCTCATTTACTTTTCACATTCTGTCAATAGTCAGGGGCATCCAATGAGAAGACCTTACATGAGTATTGGTTGCTGGGTCCACAAATTAAATATAACCTGTTATTTTGGTTGATGTTCATAAAATTCTCTTCAATGCTTGGAGTTTGGAGGGCAAGATGGTGACTGGATAGGAGGTCCCTAAAGTCTCTCCCAGAAAACACAATTGAAAGGCCCCTAGGATCCAAGAAAGAGAACTCTGAGTGACAAAAAGAGCAGCTGAGAAATCCATGTATTGCAAGCAAACACCTAAAGGTTAGAGAGAAGGCGGCGAGTCGGAGAGAGGGGCGGGATCAAATACAGATTGTAACAGGACTCGATCGTGTTGACCTTCCAGGAGCAGTGCAGTGCATGGGAGGGGGAGAGGACAAGAGGTGACAAGAGGAAAAGCCCTAGCAAAGTGGCAGAACAGTGGGAGACATTGGGGAGCTGGGCTGGAGAGCTGGAATTTGGAGCGGCGTGTTGGGGACAGAGCTTGGGAGCCAGCCTCTGTAATTTTGAGTGTTAGCAGGGCATAGCAAGGACTCTGAACTGCAGAGACGACATTGTGACACTAGGCTCTCTTGGGAAACACAACGCAGGCACGCACGGTTCCTGCGCAAGCCTGGGTTTTCTGGTCACAGCCTGCAATTCCTGTTTGCGGCCCACTATGAGGGCTACCAGGCTGCCAAGCGGACACCGCACGACCCATGCACTAGGCCGTGGCTTCCTTTCCTGCCCGCTGTCAAGGTTGACCTTCTGCTGGCGCTGCTCCTGCATCTCCTGTGTGGGGCTGCAGTTGCCATACCGCCCGCTGCAGATACAAACTGGTTCCCTTTCTATGGCGCGGTCAAAACAACATCGTCGGTCTTGTGTGCATGACTGCTCACATGCCCCTGGCTCCTAAAATTAGTTTCAGTCCACAGACTCTGCCCCAACATTTGGTCGCTGGAGCAGGCCTGGAAAGAAAGTCGGTTTTTATAGCATTCGCCCCAGCCAGCAGGAGCAGCCTCGGCCTGCATCACCCAGCTTCCACAGCAGAGGGCAGAAGGAGGAGTTGTGCCAGTGTGCCTTTTCTTGGCATCTTACCTTTCCTACAGCCTCCGCAACCAACACAATGCAGGAAGTGAAGGGACGATGACAGATGCACACTGACTCCAAATGTAGCAGGAGACCAGAAATAAGAATTAGACAACCCCTCTCTCCTCCACCTTGCCCCCTGCAGTGCCACCTTGTGTCTGCCCTACAACAAGACTCCACAAAAGTACCAATCTGGGCTTTCGTGCACTACCACTGAACATAACGCACTCATGTCAATGAGGAAGAACCGAGCATACAGGATGAATTCCTGAAAGCTAAAACTCCTCAAAATGATCAGGATATTTATCAAGACAGCCTCATAGATCTAGAAGTTTCTGTCATAAGTGACAGAGAACTTCAAGTAGCCATTCTAAAGGCTCTGAGAGAAATGGAAACATACTGTCAGAGCACCATGACTGATTTAAACAACATAAATAAGGAGATGAATGACATAAATCAAAACTCCATGAACAAAAGGAAGAATTTAACAAAGAAATTCAAACCCTAAGGAAGATTGAGATAGAAATGTGAGAGATAAATAGGACAGTAAACGACGTGAGAAACTGAATACTTCCATAGGAAACAGGGCCAAACTCATGGAGGAAATAATTATTGATATTGAAAGTCAGAACATAGAAACACCTAAGAAAGAGGAAGGAAGGGAATATAGAAGCAAAAAGATTGAAAAAATTCTGCAAGAACTATCTGATTCCATGAGTCAAAACAACATCAGTATAATAGAAATCGAAGAATGGGTAGAGCATTCTACAGAGAGCACACTCAAACAAATACTAGATGAGAACTTTCCAAAATTATGGAAAGACATGGAACCACAAGTAGAAAAAGAAAACAAGTCCCCTGGAAACCTGGACCGTGGCCGATAATCTCCAACACACATGGTACTAAAGATATCCAAAACTAAAGAGAAAGAGATAATTCTCAAGGCAGCCAGGGAAAAAAGAACTATAATTTTAGAGGAAAACCCATCAGGATGGCATCCTGTTTCTCAGCAGAAAGGCAGCAAGCCAGAAGAGGGTGGAATCCAATATACAAAAACTGAAAAGAGAGTAACTTATAGCCAAGAATGATTTATCCAGCAAAATTATTTTTCAGATATGAAGGTGGAATATAGAACTTCTCAGACACAGAGAAGCTCAGAGAATTTGCCAGGACAAGGTCAGCACTCCAAGAAATACTGAAAGAGTCTCTTCGACCTGAAACAAGACATCAGGAAAAATGGAACAAAGTTGGGGCAACAGGAAAGAAACAAAAATAAAACAAATCAAACAAAGAAATAAGTAATGGTCACAGGAAATCCTCATATATCAATCATCACTCTAAATGTTAACGGACCGAACTCACCAATAAAAAGACACACAGTGGCAGACTGTATTAAAAAACAGAATCTATCTATGTGCTGTCTCCAAGAAACCCACCTCAGCCATTAGGACAAACACAGACTCACATTGAAAGGATGAGAAACAATACTTCAACCAAATCGTGTCCAGAGAAAAGCAGGATTTGCCATACTTATACCTAATGAAATAATCATCAGGTTAAAAGGGGTAGTAAAAGACAAGGACTGACATTACATAATGATAAATGGTACAATACAGCAACAATAATACTTGAGACAAATTAATATATATGCTCGTAACCTGGATGCAACAAAGTAGACAAAGAAACTACTAACAGATTTGAAAGGAGTAACTGATGAATACACAATCATTGTTGGAGACATAAACACTGCACTAACAGCCATGGACAGATCAACCAAACAGAAAATAAATAAGGAAACATCAGCACTGAATGACACATTACAGCAATTGGCCATAATTGATATTGGCAGGACACTTCATTCAGCAAAAGGAGACTATTCCATCTTTTCTAGAGCACATGGAATATTCTCAAAGATATCCCACAAGGTGGGACACAAAAGGAGCCTCAGCAAATTCAATATGTTTGAAATTATATCATGTGTGTCCTCAGACCAACATGCTTTGAAATTGGAGATCAACTGTAAAAGGAAAGCAGAAAAAAACACATGTACATGGAGATGAAGAACAGCTCATTTTAAAAGGACTGGATAAATGAACAATAAAAGATGAGATTAAAAAATATATACAAATTACTGACACTGAAAATACAACATACCAGAATTATTGGGACACAGCGAAAGCAGTGATAAGAGGGAAAATTATATGAATATATGCCTGTCTTAAGAAACAAGAAAAATCACAAGGAAACAACCTAACATAACATCTTAAAGAACTAGAAATAGAAGAGCACTCAAATCCCAAAGTCAACAGAAGAAAGGAAATAATAAAAATGAAAGTAGAGCTATACCAATTAGAGAACCCGAGAACTATAGAAAAAATTAATATTACAAAGAGCTGGTTCTTTGAGAAAGTCAACAAAATTGACAAAACCTCGGCGAGACTAATCAAAGGATGAAAGGAAAGGACACATATATCCCAAAATAGAAAAGAAAGGGGAGAAATTACCACGGATATCACAGAAATACATAGGATTATAAGAAAATCTTCTGAAGAACTTTATGCCACTGATTTTAACAACCTAGAAGAAATGGACAAGTTTCTAGAGCCTTATAGCTTCCATAGATTGAACCAAGAAGATCTCCATAATCTAAATAGACCAATACATAGTGAAGAGATTAAAATGACTATCCATAATCTCCCTAAAGGCAAAAGCCAAGGAGCAGATCATTTCACCAGTGAGTTTTACCAAGTATTCAAAGAATAATAAACACCTATCGTCCTCAGACTCCTCCAAAAATTTGAAGAAGAACCACTACTTCCTAACTCGTTCTATGAGGCCAACATTCCTCTAATACCAAAGCCTGGTAAAGACAATAAAAAGAAAGAGAACTATAAGCCAGTATCTCTGATGAACAATGATGCACAAATTCTAAACAAAATGATAGCAAACAGAACGTAGCGATGCATCGAAAAGTTCATATCCCAAGAGGAAGTGGTATTCATGCCAGGAGCACAAGGATGGTTCAACATACGAAAATCAAACTATGTGATACACCAAATAAACAAAATCAAAGATAAAGTACGTATGACCATTTCCCATTGATGCAGAAAAAGCTTTCAACAAGAAACAGCATCCATTTATGATCAAAACACAAAATAAAATAGGTATAGAAAAAAAACATCACAACATCATAAAGGCCATATATGACAAGGACTCGGCAAACAGCATACTCAATGGGGAAAAGCTGAAGCCTATTACAGAAAATCAGGAACAGGACAGGGGATGCCCCCTGTCACCACTGTTATTGAATATAGTAATGGAAGTTCTAGCCACAGCAATCAGGGAAGAGAAAGGAATCAAAGGTATCCAAATTTGGAAAGAAGTGGTCAAATTGTCACTACTTGCCAATGATATGATGCCTTATATAAAAAATTCCAAAGATTCTACCAAGAAACTATTAAAAGCAATAAACAAAACTAGTAAAGTCGCAGGATACAAAATAAATGTAAATAAATCAACAGAATTCCTATATAAAAACAACAAATCCACAGAAAAAGAAATGAGGGAATCAATTCCCTTTGCTATCAAAACAAAATGAATGAAATACCTGAGGTTTAACATAATGAAGAGAGTGTCACACTTATACATAGAAATGTATAAGACACTTTTGAAAGAAATTGAAAGAGACTTTAAGAGATGGAAAAATATCCCCTGTTCATGGATGGAAAATTTAACACTGTTAAAATGGACATTCTCCTAAAGCAATCTACCTATTTAATGCAATACCCATGAAATCCCACAATCATACTTTGGTGAAATAGATAAAAGAATTAGTAAATTTATATGGAAACATAAATGACCTAGAATTGCCAAAGAAATACTACATAAACGAATAAGGCTGGTGGCAGTACATTCCCTGACTTCAATTGATATTCCAAAGCATCAATATTCAAAACAGCTTGGTACTGGCAGAAGAACAGAAATAAAGACCAAGGGAATAGAACTGAAAACCCAGAAATAAACCCACACATTTATGGACATATAATTTTCCATAAAGGAGCTAAAAACATACAATGAGGAAAAGACTGCCTCTTTAGTAGGTGGTGGTGGTAAAACTGGGAAAATATATGCAAAAAATGAACTTGAGCTGTGAAATCTCTCCATATACAGAAATTAACTCGAAATGGATTAAAGACCTTCATATCAGACCTGCAACAAAAAACTGTACAGAAGAAAACTTTGGTACTAAACTTATAGACCTAGGACTCCAGGAAGACTTCATGAACCTGACCTCAAAGGCAAGGGAAGTAAAAGCAAAAATAAATGAATGGGATTTTATCAAACTAAAAAGCTTCTGCACAGGAGAAGAAACCATCAACAAGGCAAAGAGACAGCCACCTTAATGGGAGAAAATATATGCAAACAACGCATCAGATAAGTATTTAATATCTAAAATATATAAAGAACTAATAAGGCTTAATAACAAAAAAACGAATAACGCAATTACAAACTGGGCAGAAGAACTAAAAAGGCACTTCTCCCCCGGAGAAGTACAAATGGCCAGCAGACATATGAAAAATTGCTCAACCTCATTAGCTATCAGGGAAATTCAAATCAAAATTGAAATGTGGTATCACCTCACACCTGTTTGAATGGCTATTATCAACAAGACTAGAGATAACAAGTGCTGGAGAGAATGTGGAGAAAAAGAGATTCCGGTACACTGCTGTTGGGAATGAAAACTAGTACAACCACTGTGAAAGGCAGTGTGGAGGTTCCTCAGAAAACTGGGAATGGAGTTCCCATTTGACCCAGCAATCCGTCTCCTGGGGTTCTACCCAAAAAACCTGAAAATCTTTGTCCACAAAGACTTATGTCCCCCAATGTTCATTGCAGCACTGTTCACAGTGGACATAACATGGAAACAAACAAAGTGCCCTGCGACAGATGACTGGATAAAAAGCTGTGGTATATATACACAATGGAATATTACTCAGCTATAAGAAAAGATGAAATAGTGTCATTTGCAACAAAATGAATGAACCTGAAGATCATCATACTTAGTGAAATAGGTCAGATGGAACAAACAAAGAACTGTATGATTTCACTTATATACAGAATATAAAACTGAAAGGAACAAAGAGATAAGAAATGAACAAACAAACAAACAAACAACCCATGGACATAATCAATAGTTCAATGTTTATTTGGGAATGAGTGGTTTAGGGAGGGGAAAAAGGTGAAGGGGTGTGGGAGGATGGAGGGGAAGCTAATTATAGGGTGATGGAAAGAGAACTCACACTGGGCGGTGAACTTACAGTAAGTTGACAATGCACTGTAGAATTGTATGCATGAAACCTATGTTAACCTTGCTAACAGATGTCTCCCCGATAAGTCTAACAATAAAAATGAATTTTAAAACTTTTCTCCAATGTTTTGGAAGTAAATTATCCAACGAGCTTCATATAAGGCAGGCCTGACCAACCTGTGGCCCAGGATGGCTTTGAATGTAGCCCAATACAAATACTTAAAAGGTAACAATTTGTGGCATTTTTAGTTATATCTTATGAGCTATTGTTAGTACTACTGTATTTTACGTGTTACCCAAGAGAATTCTATTTGCAATGTGGCCCAGAGTAGCCAAAGTGTTAGATACCACTCACTAAAGGATTGTCCGTTAGTGAAAGTGATAATTCAAAACAATTGTTTAACTTAACACTTCTATTATACTCAAAGTTCTGTTAGTCCGCTGCTTTTTGCTAAATCTTGATGATTCTTTTTCTTTCTCTTAGGAAAATGCTAAAAGATGACACACTTATTTTATTGAAATTTGATTCTTCACAGTAATAGTGCCAGGTTTTATTTCAATTTGAAAGTTGAAATAACGTCAGATGTTAAATGAAATCCAGCATAGTGATTGTTTTTATGTGTCCCACATGTTCTCCCAAAGGAACTGTGAATTTGGGCAGATGATAGTGATTAGACAGCAAAAGAGTTAATACAAAAAATTTGAGGGGGCTACCAGGAACCAAGTTTAGCTGAGCTCAGTTAGCTACATATAAAAGAACTCATATGGCTACTGCTCTGTCTACAGTGAGCCTGATCTCAGAAAATGAGATTACCTGAGCTTGGCTAGCTGCAAGCAAAACTTTACTGTGGCCCGATTCTACCAGTGATTTTTTACAGGTGACCACATCTTGATATTGAAGAATCTGCCTGAACATTTTCTTTATAAGAAGAGGTAACCCAAATTTCAGGGCAACTGGGTGCCTTGGACCCTGGTACATTAATCTGCCATGCCCATACTTCTCTCTTTGAATAAAACTTTCCAACTTGGATTCTCAGATCCCTCATTTACTTTTCACATTGTGTCAATAGTCAGGGGCATCCAATAACCAGAAGAGAAGACCTTACATGAGTATTGGTGGCTGGGTCCACAAATTAAATATAACCCGTTATTTTGGTTGATGTTCATAAAATTCTCTTCAATGCTTGGAGTTTGGAGGGCAAGATGGTGACTGGATAGGAGGTCCCTAAAGTCTCTCCCAAAAAACACAATTGAAAGGCCCCCAGGATCCAAGAAAAAGTACACTGAGTGACAAAAAAGAGCAGCTGAGAAGTCCTTGTATAGCAAGTACACACCTGAAGGTTAGAGAGAAGGGGGCGAGTCAGAGAGAGGGGAGGGATCAAAGACAGATCGTAAGAGGAACCGACCATCCAGGAACAGTGCAGTGCATGGGAGTGGGAGAGGACAAGAGGTGACAAGAGGAAAAACTCTAGGAAAGTGGCAGAACACTGGGAGTCAATGAGGAGCTGGGATGGAGAGCTGGATTTTGGAGCAGCGAGTTGGGGACAGAGCTTGGGAGCCAGCCTCTGTAACATTTGAGTGTTAGCAGGGCAGAGCAAGGACTGTGAAATGCAGAGAGGACATTGTGGCACTAGGCTCTCTTGGGAACCAAAACGCAGGCACACATGGTTCTTGTGCAGGCCTGGGGATCCTGAACGCAGCCCGCAGTTCCTGGTTGCGGCTCACTGCGGGGGCTAGCCGGCTACCAAGCAGACAGCACACGAACACTGCACTAGGCTGCGGCTACCTTTCCTGCCCGATGTGAAGGTTGACCTGCTGCTGGTGCTGCTCCTGTGGCTCCTGCCTGGGGCTACAGTTGCCATACCGCCCGCTGCAGACACAAACTGGCTCCCTTTCTACCGCGGGGTCAAAACAACATCGTCGGTCTTGTGTGCATGCCTGCTCGCATGCCACTGGCTCCTAAAATTAGTTTCAGTCCACAGACTCTGCCCCACCTCTTGGTCGCTGGATCAGGCCTGGAAAGAAAGGCGGTTTTTATAGCATTCGCCCCAGCCAGCAGGAGCAGCCTCGGTCCACATCACCCAGCAACCCCAGCAGAGGGCAGAAGGAGGAGTTGTGCCAGTGTGCCTTTTCTTGGCATCTTACCTTTCCTACACCCTCCCCAACCAACAAAATGCAGGAAGTGAAGGGACCATGACAGATGCACACCTACTACAAATGTAGCAGGAGACCAGAAATAAGAAATAGACAACCCATCTCTCCTAAAACTTCCCCCCGCAGTGCCGCCTTGTGTCTGGCCTACACCAAGACTCCACAAATGTACCAATGTGGGCTTTCGTGGACTACTACTGAACATAACGCATTCATGTCAATGCGAAAGAACCCAGCATACAGGATGAATTCCTTAAAAATAACACTCTTACAAAATATCAGGATATTTATCAAGACAGCCTCTTTGATCTAGAAGTTTCTGGCATAAGTGACAGAGAACTTCAAGTAGCCATTATGAAGGCTCTGAGAGAAATGGAAACATACTGGCAGACATCATGACTGACTTAAAGAACATAAATAAGGAGGTGAATGACATAAATCAAAACTCCATGAACATAAGGAAGAATTTAACAAAGAAATTCAAACCCTAAAGAAGATTGAGATAGAAATGTGAGAGATAAATAAGACAAAAAACGAAGAGAGACACTAAACACTGCCATAGGAAACAGGGCAAATTACATGGAGGAAATAATTCCTGATATTGAAAATCAGAACATGGAAACAGCTAAGAAAGAGGAAGGAAGAAACTATAGAAGCAAAAATATAGAAAAAAATTCTGCAAGAACTATCTGACTCCATGAGACAAAAAAACATCAAGTTAATAGAAATCGAAGAATGGGTAGAGCATTCTACAGAGAGCACACTCAAACAAATACTAGATGAGAACTTTCCAAACCTATGGAAAGTCATGGAACCACAAGTATGAAAAGAAAAGAGGTCCCCTGAAAACCTGGATCCTGACAGATCTTCTCCAAGTCACATGGTACTAAAGATATCCAATTCTGTTTCTCAGCAGAAATGCAGCAAGCCAGAAGAGGGTGAAATCCAATATACAAAAACTGAAA
>PVJL010019759.1:0-13243 GCA_004026885.1 Lyroderma lyra | reverse complement strand
CCCCCCGTACACCCGTGTCCACACTTGGGCCCGTCTTTGTGGTGTTGCTTTGAGATCTCTGAACATTAAATCAGCTCCTGTGTAAAGCTAAAATGTTAACGCATACATGTGTAATAATACAGAATATGCAGTATAATGAGATGGTATGACATTATGCTGTATATACACCACTTATTTAGACTTTTTTAAAAAGTCTCTAAAATCTTTAATAATTTTTCCCGTCGGGCCACTCGCGTTTCTGTCAGCATAAGTCCAAGGGGACCGAGTGCTCGGACTTAAACACGCAGCACGCGGCCTGCTGGCAGACATTTGTGTAAATGTTAAAAAGGGCGACTGGCGTGATTTGTATACTCAGCTGGTTTGTCAAATGTCTCGTTAGTGTCTGTAGATTCTTTGCGGTTCGCTCATAAATCATAACAACATCTGAAATAATAAGTTTTATTTACTCCTTCCCCAACCTGTAATTCACTGCTGTCTTGTTCTAACGTCACGCTTACAGACACAGCATCCATGGGCATCTTCACGTCGTGCCCGCTTTTAAAGGGAATGTTTCTAGTCTTTTCCCACTCGGGACTGATGGCCCTGATGCAGGAATGGGATAAATGACATTTTTGGATAATGTAACATGCCCCTTGCAAAATGGGATTCAGTGCATCTGGTGCTTATGTGTTATCTTTAGAATCACTGTTGAATTTATCTCTTTTTTTCCTTCTACGAACTTCGCACCTTGTCACCTGTGATACTTTGGCCAGGGTTTGTTATTCGTAAAGCTGATGTAATCGATGGAGTGACGACGAGTCCTCTCTGTTGTTTCAAAGAGATGATGTAAGATCGAACTTAGGTGGATTTCGCATGTGAAATTACGAGTCTGCAATTTTCTTTACGTGCAGGTACTTAACCACTGCTCGCACTTATCAAACACTTAGAGGAAAGTTCTAGGTTCGTCTTTTTTTAATCTCGAGTACGTTTTGTTGATATATTTTTGTAGGCATTCCCCCAGTTCAGTTTAGGCTGGAAACGTGTTGGCACGTGTGGTCTTTGGTCTGTTCTGTTCTGGTCTCTGTCATCTCCGCGGTGTCTGTCAGCACCCCTCCCCCTCCCCTTGCTTGCATACGTTCTACCTCCTGCCGGGTCCCTTGTCGCCCCTGAGAAGACCTGTCTGCTGGGGACTTAGGAGCGGGGTTAAGACCACGGTTTTCTCTAGGAGCACGTAAGAGTACGAATGGGGCATGAAACCCCATTGCCACTCACCCTCCATTTATTACAGTTCTCCAGGTTCTCTGTGAACCGTATGGAAATAAAACTTGGCATTTAAGTTCCAGAAACAATAGAGTTTAAAACATGTTCCAATTCCTTTTAAAGGAAATCACAAGGAATCCAGCGGGGCTCCAGGTTAAGGCGAAGACAAGTCGACATGGAAACGGCGTCAGTTCAATCGGAGGTGGCTACACCTGAGTGCTCTCCGCGTCCCCTGCCCTGAAGGACGATGCCACGGGCTGTTTCTGTCCTTCAAGCGGGTTCAGTGATGTGTGTTACGATTTTATAAAATTCCACCAGGGTGACCGTTAAGCAATTAAAAAGTACTATTTATAGCAAATACCTTTTGATGACCAAAGGAATTCGATCAAGGATCAGAGCACCGAGGAAGACAATCGCGTCCCCTGAGCAGTGCTGTCCTGGTCAAGCTGCCACCGAGGACTCAAACGCTGTCCCTGCGGGGACACACCCCGGGGTTTACTCCGGGGAGGAGCAGGACTTGGTCACTGGGCTTCCCAGGCCGTCAAGTAGTACTGAGCGAGAAATGAGAGGAAGTCGTGCGTATTTTCAATTTCTGAATAAAAAATGGAACTAGGAAGAAGAAGTGCAGGACGGCATTGCTCTTTGAAAGAATCCACACTTGTTTGTTTGTTTATGGGTTGGTGGTTTTGCTTTTTACTTTGTTCTGTAAATGGTGCCAAACTGTTGCTGGATAAAACCTTCACGTGGAGGAATTCTTCGTAATAACGGCTGCTCCTTTTGTGCAATCCTTCCGTTTCTACAAGGAGCTCTTTGCACTCAGCATCTAACGCTAAGCTTTTGAGGCTCCCCAGGGCACGTGTGCAGCACGCAGTGACACGCACACGTGTGCACCAAGGTGGGGGGGCCAATGCCTTCCAAGTTTGCCCCAAAATAATTTGACTCATGGTTGGCATTAACACTGGATGGGCTGGTGATAGGTAATTATGTTAGGTTCACCAATAAATATTAATCGTTAAACTATCTACACTATCTATTGAAATGGAATAGAATCAGGGGTTGGCAGGACATTTCAGGTAGTTTGAAAATTATTCTTTGAATGGAAACAGCATGCTATTTGGAGGAAGAGGCCTGGGTTCAGATCCCAAAATAGACTCATATAAGGATATCACCTGTGTCTATTTCGGAAAATTCCAAAACTGCAAACCAACTAAAAGGCTAAAAAATGTTGGTAGATAAAATCTGGCTATTTTATCTCCATTTTATGTTCACTGAAGTCCTTTCTGCCTTCTCGAATCTGAATTTGTCTTTAATGACTTAGGAAAAATATTAAGTGACTGGGATTTTTCAAAAAGGAGGCATCGTCCTTATTTTTGGGTCAATTGCCAAGAAAAAATATTTACCACCTATCAAATTTTGCTTTCTATCAATAAGATGGGAAGCATTATATCTTGAATAGCATTAATAGTAAAAGTGTCTGAGATAGCCTCATGAGATGACTGGCACATTATATTTGTCACTGTTCTTTGGTGACACGTTAAATCAATGTTTCCTACTACAGTCGTCATAAATGATTGTCAAAGGAAACAATACAGTTGTTCAGCATCATCTTAGCCCAAAAATTTCACTTTACTACGTGCTGGGACCACAGCCTACAGACAGTGCGATGATGCAAATACTATCAAGGCCTCTAATGGGCTCGGGACAAGAACCAACAAAGCGTGTATTCTCAGTGAGTGCTCACCCCCACTTCTGCCCAGTTACTTCCCTTTGAGTCCTTTATTTGTATCCTTCTCTTTCATGGCGAAGGGGAAATTCACATTGGCCAAAGTGTAAAGTCAAAAGGATGAAGCTCGCTCCAGGAGAAAAGGATGCGTGCAGCCCAGGCGTGCGTACACCAGATGCGTGCCCTAGCAGGTTTATGTGGCAGCTGAATGGGAGTTTGCATGCAACACAGGTGTGCGTGCAGCCCAGGCGTGTGAGCACCAGACACGTGCGTGCAGCCCAGGCGTGCGTGCACCAGACGCGTGCGTGCAGCCCAGGCGTGCGTGCACCAGACGCGTGCGTGCAGCCCAGGCGTGCGAACACCAGACGCGTGCGTGCAGCCCAGGCGTGCGTGTACCAGATGCGTGCGTGCAGCCCAGGCGTGCGTGCACCAGACGCGTGCCCTCGCAGGTTTATGCGGCGGCTGGATGGGAGCTTG
Source organism: Lyroderma lyra (assembly GCA_004026885.1). Lineage (NCBI taxonomy): Eukaryota > Metazoa > Chordata > Mammalia > Chiroptera > Megadermatidae > Lyroderma > Lyroderma lyra. The sequence continues at coordinate 9,804 of PVJL010019759.1, read as the reverse complement.
CATGCAACACAGGTGTGCATGCAGCCCAGGCATGCGTGCACCAGACGCGTGCGTGCAGCCCAGGCGTGCGTGCACCAGACGCATGCCCTCGCAGGTTTATGCGGCGGCTGGATGGGAGCTTGCCTCTCACACTCACCACAGCTCAGGTCAGTGACTCTGTTGCCGTAAGAGATTTACAATATCCAGTTCCAACTTCCTTCCTTCCCTCTCACTTCCTCTCCTCCTCCTCCTCGCTACTTCATTCTCTTGAAGAAAGAAATGATGATCCATGGCAGCATCTCTGTGAGGGCATTTCTCCTCTTCCTAAAAGCAAAGTGTATTTCAAGCTATCAGTATGTATATGGACGTCCTCTATCAGGATAGTAATTAGTGCTGATGGACTTCAGTTACATTAAAAGACTTCCTAATTAGCAATAAAGAACACAACCTCGCTGGCATTTTAATGACAGCATCACTACCTGACAATGTCACCTTGTTAAGGAAGAAAAAGTTTATATTGTATATGTAAGTCGCCTGTCACGTACTTAAAATGCATGTTTCCTATAATATCTTTGTCCTAAAATCCAAAAATAATATGAATACCGTTCTACTTTCTACTGATGAATTACTTGGGATTCAGTGAATGTAGGACAAAAACAAATCTTGGAAAATAGAGACAAGCACACTCTTTTCAATCTTTTCTGAAATCAAGGACAGTTACAAGGAAAGATATCGGGCAGCATATGTCAGTTCTGTCTTGGTGCCATAAAGAACTGTGGCTTCAGATGGCTTAGTGACTGTCCTCGTTCTCTTCTTACTACGTAAGGGGGGTTATAATTAACATTATGACCATGGATTTTACTGTTCTATTTTAAGGACTAAATAAGACAAAGGATGTAAAACTGCTTACGGGTTTGTCATCAGAAAATATTTCTCTCGCTCTTTCCTCTCGGATAATCATGACAAAACAGTTTTTCTTCTGTAGCGGACGTTTCAGGACATGTAAAAGCTGTTAGACTGCCGTTGCCATGGTTTTGGGCGCAGCACGACTTGAAAGACAGTTTCCGTACGACTGCACATCTGGCCATGTAGGCCAAGCAGAGAAAGGGGGCGTGTGACTTGCAAAGCAGGGACATCACGTCGGGAGGTGCAGCTCAGCGATCGGGGCGTCTGTGCCCGTTGCCCGTCTGTCTTCTCTGAGATCCCCCACGCGTCCCACAGTGCACACGCTCTCGTCACGGACCATTTCTTAAGGGACACTGCGGAGACATCGCAGGGGGACGGGGTGTGCGCCCTGCTGCCTGGGGTGACAGGGTGCCCCGGTCGTGGCTTTGAGTAGAAGAGCTGGGGGGCGGGGTGAGGCGGGGCGCAGAGGGGCGGGAACAAGTGAGGAGGGAATCGGTCCAGGAAAGCGAGGGACAGGGGCACGAATCGCGGTAATTAGAAGGTCTGGGCCAGGGCGGGCGGGTTAACACGGTTTCAGGACCTACTGACACGTCAGTCGGCCATCGGCCATTTTTACGTTTTGAAGGAAACAATTGGATTTCATCCTAAAACTCATTCATCTTTGGCCAGATGGACACACTGATGTAAGGAAACGTTCACATTGTTTAAATTTTTTGTTGACTTTGAACCATAGTTCCAAATGGAAGGAAAACATGTTCATGTTTTATAGTAAAACAAGTTAAATTCATAAATTTCCCCTCAAATTTAATGTAGTAAGCCAGAAAAATTGGTCTCATAATGTGTAGCAAAGTGTCTGTTTTATAAATTTGCATCCCAAGATTCAGGTAAAAAGGTATAATCAAGGAAGTAAATCTTATTATTGGTGCTCATCAGAAAGTTTTTTTTTAATTATGCAATGAGACTTATTTGCCATTAAAGTGTTAATAATACTAGTGTAAAACGAAGCAATTGTCAATTATAATAAATTAGTAAATTTAATGATAATAAGAAATATGAGACCTGAGGTTATGTTAGAGACAATATTGAAAGAAACTGAGAAGAAAAGAATATTCAGTATATCAACTTTAGAATGAGATTAAGTCGTATGGTGACTGTGACAAAGTGGAAGCAGGGAAGGAAAGTTACTCAATTTTAAAGAAGTTTATATAAAAACAGCTTATACAAGTTGCCCCGTGTCCAGACTCTTACATTAACATTCATTTTTTTTTTTAATTCATTTTTATTGTTAGACTTATTGGGGTGACATCTGTTAGCAAGGATTACATAGGTGTCAGGCATACAGTTCTACAGTGCATTGTCAACTTGATGTATAATAAGTTCACCACCCAATGTGACTTCTCTTTCCATCACCTTATATTTAGCATCCCCCCTCCTCTCCCACCCCCTCCCCTTTCTCCCCTCCCTAACCCACTCGTCCCCAAATAAACATTAAACTATCGATTGTGTCCATGGGTTATTTGTTTGTTCATTTTAATTCTCTTTCACTGTTGAAATGAACAGTGGTCTGTCCGGGGCCATAGTGATAATGTGATGGGGACAGCAGAAACGCATCCGCTGTGACTCCGACCCCTGTTCACAGAGCGGGGCTCATGTCAGCGGCCCGCAGTCTCTCGCTCTAAGCCGCCCTCCGGCTGGGAGGACCCCAAGGTCAGTGTCACCATGTGTGGCATTAACAGCAGGGAAATCCCCCCATACATTAGGTACTGATCGGTCTTGCAGCTGTCTCTATGCCTCTTTTAAATATGTATTCTATTTTAATTTTTAAAAGTAACATTTGATACATTTTTATCAAACATATATGGTAATTTGCCTTGGGAAATATTTGCATATTAATCATGAATAAAATGTTTAATAAAAACGAATGTGACCTATGGCAAAATCTATGCAAAATGCTATCATAAAGCTAGCAGCAGGAACTCTCTAAATGGCTAAAGATAAATCACATTTAATAATAGTAAATGGAGAATGGAACAGAAAGCATTGCAGAATTTCCGTGAGGCTCATGACCTCAGCACCTAAATATAATTCTTTGAAATACGAAAGTTGCTTTTCTTGGTATCTCTGATGGATTGTTCCTGACAACTTTTCTGCTTCCTAACATAATTTTTGTGAAGATTGAGACTCAAGTGTACGGAGGTGTAGCTGTGCAGCTGAGCCTCAACGTGAGGAATTTGGAACGCAGGTAATCACGCTGGAGGGAGCATTGTTACCCAGCTGTTTATTTACATTTAATAAAGGTTTAGTTTCACAAACATTATGTTGGTTGCCAGGAATTACTTTCAAAATGTGATATCACATTCTCTCTCTCTTTTTTTTAAGACTTTACCACTAAAATAGCTGAGAAAACATCTGTGATATTTTTATGTTTCAAATGCAGTTTATTTAGGAATCTCTCTTGCATCAGAAATATTCCTAGAGTTATGGCGGGGATTCTGAGTTGTGAGTAATGGAAAAAAGAAATTTGGAGAACGAATCGGCAATTTTAAATGTGTGTGTCTTAGTAACATAGGGTAGTGAGGTAAAAGGTCAGCATACAAACCAGGATGCACAGAAGTGGTTCTGTGCTTATCGAAGTGAAGACCGTGGGCTCTGTAGGGGAGGAAAGCGTTTCCCTCTACCCTTCTAGGTTCTTGGGCTGGTCTCAGAATCAAATTGGCATAAGACACATTAACAGAAGTAAAACAAGTTTAATTGTGTGTGTATGGGAGCCCCCTGAAGATATGAGGACCTCAAAGGCAGCCAGGTCATTGTGTAAGGCCCCATCCAGGGGCGGGGTGGGGTCTGAGGACACAAAGCGGAAACAAGGCCGCCCGGCCATGCAGGTGTAAATCCAGGGGGCCTGCTAACAGCCCCCTCCCTGGTGTGGCCCCTTCCCAGGTCGATTCAGGCGGTGCATGGGGATAAAGGGCTTCTCCTGGATCTGTGGGGGTTTAATCACCTTTAACCCAAAATAGTTTTTATACTGAAGAGACGTACTTTGGGGTGCTGTGTTCTCCCCTTCAGCTCTCATCCCAGAATGCCTGGGTTTGATCCTAATTCTTCCATTTTCTAGTCACGTCATTATGGGAGAATTGCTTCAGTCCTCTATGTCCCAGTTTCATTATCTGCAAGACAGAGATGACTGTGAGCCTTCAGTCACACAGTGGTTATGCATATTAGTTCTGATATGCAAATTCATGCACGTGAACATAGTTAATGCATGTTTAATGCATGAGTTAGCGCTATGATCTGAATGTGTGTTCCCCCAGAATTTGTGTGCCGAAACCTAGTCCCCACCACGGTGGTGTTAGGAGGTGGGGCTTTGGGAGGTGCTGAGGTCATGAGGGTGGAGCCCTCAGAAATGGGCCCTTATCAGAGAGACCCCACAGAGCCCCTTCCCACCCGCCACCATGTGAGCTCACTGTGAGAGGGGCTGTCTGTGGGCAGGCGGCTCTCACCAGACCCTGAATCTGCCGGTCTGTGACCTTGGCCTCCCAACCTCCTGCAGCAGGTGCACATAGAGAAGTGAGGTGAGGATTAAAGCCCCGACACACTTAACTCACAAAGATCCACCAGAATGGGGAGAATTTAAAAAAAAAATTCTAAGAGAAAAATTAAGAGATTTGATTAGGAGCTTAAGTTGTACCGAATAAAATCAAATTAGAAAACAGAGAAAACATAAAAGCCCCATTTGGTAATGAAAATGTGATCATAAACCTACGCATGCAAATGATGATAAATAAAAGTTCTTTCCGTCATGGTTCTGGTCACGTAACATTGGCCAGGCACAGCTCCAGGCGGGGGCAGGGGACAGGCACAGTTCCAGGCAGGGACAGGGGACAGGCACAGCTCCAGGCGGGGGCAGGGGACAGGCACAGTTCTAGGCAGGGACAGGGGACAGGCACAGCTCCAGGCGGGGACAGGGGACAGGCACAGCTCCAGGCGGGGACAGGGGAGTTAGCAGTGGCCCGGGAGCTGCTCTTACCGCAGGGTCTTTCCTGGGGGTGGCGGGGGTCTGTCCGGCAGGTCACCCAACCAAGCTGATGGCTTAAGATCCCATTTCGGGGGACCCCAAACCGTCCCTGAGTTAAGTCTTGGTGTGGTGACCTGGGGTTTAGCACACAAGTGGCTTCATTTTGGGTCTGTTGCTTTGTTTTAACACCTTACAGCAACCCTTTTAGACATGTGACAATAGGACAAATGGACACAGAAAACGTCAGTATAGTCTCAAAGATCACCCACATGCTCAGCGCCGGTCATGTGACTTGAAACACAGCAAGTCCCCCAGCGAGTAATGTTTTCCTGAATTAATTTGGCAAAGTAAAATGATATGTTTATATGGTTTATGCTAAATTAAAAAGAAAACCCAGATTTAAAGCAGCATGCATTGTGGTTTGTGACTATTTAAACACAATGAAATATGAAACTAAAACATACAACACAGCCTTGGCAATAGTTCGGAAGCTACTAAAACGGATTAGAAACCATTAAAATTCATTTCTCAATTCTATTTAATGTAATAGTCCCTTTCATAATTCAGCCTTTTATATTTCTAAAATCCGTGAATTCCTTTTATGATTTTATGATTAGCACATACTTGAAGTTGTAGAAATATAATAAAGTGTGATTTCTGCGCCTGTCCCTCCACTGCTTAAATGGCCGATGCTTTCGATCTGGGTGACACACTGAACTGTTTTCCCCCTTGTCCAGCCCCTGCGGGCACTCACGAGGATTTGGGGCGGGGTCAGAGACGCGGGACAAGGACAAGTGCGGTCCCTCGAACCGCTCGCTGCGCCGACAGCTGCGTCCCGGCCGGCCAGCGGGCCTGGGAGCGGGCCCCACCTCCCCACGACACAATCGCTGTCGGAGTCACAGAGGACGCTTCCTGCAAATTCTACTCAACCGCGTTTGCTCTCTGCCCACATCAAGCATTTGGCACTATGTCTAGTTGTGGAGTTCAGACTTTTTTTTGCCAAAATGTGTTTCATGAGCCTTTAGAACTGTTTGGAGGGATGGATCACAGCAGCTAAGGGCATATGCAGGGGGATCTCCCTCTCCTCACAGCAAGGTCACGTTAAGTAAAATGATTAGAGGCCACTTTTCTTTCTAAATTTATATCATTGTTGTCCTTGTAACTTCCATTTTCTTTAGTTCTATCTTTCTGTCATGTAAACTACGTATCTGTCTGTACAATGAGTTGTATCGGGCTGAAAAGATGTAGAATGTGGCATTAATGTCCAATTTAATTAAGTGTGACGCCACAAACGGGGGGTGCCAACTACTTGTACACATTTTCAGCGCTGTTACCTGTGTATCGCGTAAATCCTGATGGTCACCACTTTGAGCACCTCTTGTAACTGCGGGAGTCAAACACGCCCTGCATCATCTCTTCTGCTGTCGGCATACACTGAGTATTGCATTTTAGCACAATTGTTTCCTTTCTTACGACGTGCACACCTGCCTCGGCACCCTCTGTGTATTTGAACCATCATGTTGAGACATAACAACGGCGAGGAACACAGTTTAACTTCTAGAGAAAATACAAGGCAGTGGGCCCGCTTAACCCACCTACTAGATACTCGTGAATAGACGACGTCAAAACCACGTCGAAACGTACTCAGAGACACATTCGGAAACTATTCGGCACGCGCACAGGCCGCCACCCTCACACCTGCCGGGGGGCCAGCCAGGAGCCCTAAGAACGAGATCAAGGCTCTGAGATAGAACCGTCTCTCTCAACAGCGTGATCCCGCGCAGCCTCTCTGGCCGACCCGGTTCTCGATCTGAGGGGCCCGTACGACCCTGCAGACGTGTTTTATGCTCCATAATGGAACCCGGTCAGAACCTTCGGAATGGGCACAGCTCTGGCAGTAAGTTTGTCACAACGTAAATCCAGGCAGAGTGAATCAAGATATAAATATAAAACTCGGAGGTTTTCATCGTCTTTGGTGGAGACTTGATCAGACTGGAATGTCGGTGTCATGAACTGTCGTGAAGGGCTTCGTGGGTTTTCTTAGAAAAAAATATATTCTGGGAACAGCAAGGTCACTCTCTGCTCCCAAGACTTGTGAGCATCAACCTTGGACATAAAGTATTTATATCAAATATTATAAAATGGATCATTTAACTTCCACTCGTGACTTACTTTAGTTATAAATAAAATATTGTTTAATTATAAAGAGCGACATCAGCAACTATTTCAATCGTGTCCACAAGTTGTTCTTGAAGTGAATTAGGGTCAAGTGTAGGGACCAGGCTGCAGGGTTCCCAGTTCTGTCAGCCCTGAGCCTACCGGAAGCTTTGCACGTCGGCTCCCTGTGCACACAGCGGCCCCCCGAACGCCGGGACGTGTCCCGTGATTGCTGCGCGCACGACCACGGAACACTCCATCGCTGTGGAAGAGCTCGGGTGTACCGTTAGAGAAAATGAACACGCGATTTAAAGCCTCCTCCTCCCGTTCCCTCTGCTAGCCGCTGTCACCGTTCGACCCTGCTGTCAGGGCGCGCCCGGAAGCTGTCCCATTTGCTGTCTGTAGCTCCTGTTCACCCCCTCTTTCCTGGGTGGCTCTGTCGGACTTGGCCCGCGTGTTCCTACCCGTGGCGACGGACCCTCCGGAACCCCCTTCCGCAGCCTCGCGCCCTGCACACGCTCCGACCGGGCGCCCACGGGCCGCTGGGGCCCGGGGAGCCTCGTCCCCCTTAGCAGCTGCTCACGCCTTTCTGTCCTCTTCGTGCTGGAACGTTCCCGGGCACCAGCGGTGGTCTTCTTTCTCCTAACGATTTAAATAAATCGATTATCCTAAATATGTAAAGCCATTGAAATAGCTCCGCAAATAATACATCCGAATGAAGCCCATTTTTTAATTGAAGAAATGAGGACTCCGAAAGCTCGGGGCGACACGGACAGCAGAGCGATGAAACAGCACCAGCCAGGCGAGGCGACGCCATGGGGGCTTTCTAGTACTTTCTCACTAGCGTTTGGAACACATAGGTGACAGTTAATAAAGAATCATACACAGTTGGATATCACGGTACACATATAAATATGCAGTCTATGTACAAATTCTATGTGCACGGAGTCCACAAGTTGTCGGTTAAGGTTCCCCGATAGACCAGGATTTACGAAGTTCCCCAAAGAATACAATAACTTCTCTAAAGAGTACTCAGTCTCATTGGAACACAGTCCTCACACGAGATCATCAATATGATACACAAAATAGTTGCTTCAGGAATAGTAAGAAGAAAATGACCGTGGCCTAGGGAGTCTCCCCAGGGTACGCGGAACCTGAAACGGAAATCGAGAAAAGTTTCCAAGTTGCATCGGGAACAGAGCCCTGCCGCACCCGTTAGAGCACAGGTCTGCACGTCTGTAGGGGTGCACGAGTCCGGAACTCTCCGGAAAAGAAGAAACACCTCGCTCTCCGGAACTCCGGGATCCGGTACGCTCAGACAGAAGTCTTCATTCAGGTCCCTGGGTTCTAGGTCGAAGTCCTCTATTCGGTCTGACGTTACGCAGCTGTCGCTCAGGGCATTCCTGACAAGACGGCAAGCAGAAACCTTAAGAAAACAAAATCAGATTCATGCTCGGGCGGGAGCCAACGCAGTTGCTACGGTTCTCACCCGCATTCTCTGTTCCTTAGACGTGTGGGAACGACCCGGTCGCTGTGTCTCTTGAAACAATGTTTACTGTGGTAGCTTTCAGAATGTCACACATGTGTGCGGACATGGACACAAAGTGATTTTCTGAATGGATGTCAGTGAAGTTTTCAGCGATCTCGAGCTGCTCCACAGCCAGAGGTGATGTGGCTCCTTCATAACCATCATAGGACGTGCCGTCTGCTTAGAAGCTCAAGGTAACGTGCGGTCGATTGGACAGGACTGCGTGCGCGTGGGGATTGCACTTGAGGGGTAAACATTTTTGAAACGATTTTAACATGCTGCATTTTGGAACCGTGTTGCAAAATGTAGGCACTAGAGGTGTTGCCTGAGTCCCCAGCATCTTCTCCCCCTGAAATGTGAAAACATGCTCTGGAGTTAGATGAATTTCTCAGAAACTCCCTCACTAGCTCCAGGTTGCAAAGGAGCCCCCGAAGGCTTTGCTCTTAGCCAAGTTTTCAGCCAAATGTGTGCAGAAAGCTCCGCATCTGCAAGGAATGCAGAAATGTTTTCTCTGCAACCCGCAGCCCCCGAAATAACAGCGGTCGGGCTTTTGTTCATGTTTCTGTCCACATTCTGAAGAGTAAACCGCCTGCGTGGGGGCGCACCCAGGCGTGCAGGACCACACGGGGGGCCTCCCCGCCCCCCGCCCCAGTGCTCCTGACACGCCGACGCGCTTCGCTTCTTTATTTGCTCCCCGAGTTCTGAAATACAAGGTCTGGCTGTGTGATGCATCACCGCCATTTGTTTTTAAGTCCCTAAGTCGTCGGAGGGGCCTAGCGGGACTGGTCTGTGTGCACACACCCCACGGTGTCTGCGGCTTCTGCCCGGACGGCCCCAAGGCCACGGTCATTCCACAGCGGCCTTCTGACCACTGAAGACTCATCCACGCAGGGGTTTGGCCCCACGGCTGCAACGACAGGTGGTCAGCCCCCACGCCTGTCCCCTCAGGGAGCTAGCACCTCCCACAGTGAGCTCGGAGCGTCTCAGGGCTCCCAGCACGGCCGTTCCAGAGGGCAGGGAACAGCGGCCCGTCTCGGCCCCCAGCCTGGGGGGACGCTCAGAGCCCTGAGGGACAGGAAGTGCCACCTCGCTCCGCAGACACTGAGCATCTCGGTGACGGTGCAGCCTGGAACCAAGCCGAGCCCCTTCCCGGGCGGGGTTCTGGGCGGCTGGCAGGTGTGTGTGTGCATGTGTGTGTGTCTGTGTATGTGCATGTGTGTGT
>PVJL010019758.1:0-13240 GCA_004026885.1 Lyroderma lyra | reverse complement strand
GTATTTTATGAAATTCTGGCCTTGAGCTTGAGAATTCACTAAGCTTGTGTATGTACGAAAAGGTCTCTATTCCTCCTTTATATCTGAAAAATAATTTTGCTAGATAAATTATTCTTTGCTGGTAATTTCTCATTTTGAATGTGTAATTTCACTTCCTTTTGGCTTGTAGAGTTTCTGCTGAGGAGTCTGATGATAGCCTTATGGGCTTTCTTTTAAAGTTATAAACCTTTCCCCCCTTACTGCCTTAAGAATTCTCTCTTTGTCTTTGATTTTTGACATATTCAGTACAATGTGCCTTGGAGAAGATCTGCTGGTGTCCTGGCAGCTAAGGGTTCTTTTTACTTCTTGAATTTTGGGCCCCAAATCTTTCCATGCATTTGGACATTTCTCTTCTACTATTTGTTCTAGTAAGCTCTCTGTAAAATTCTCTTCTGTACCTTCTGATTTTTTCTTATTCTAATGTTCTTTCTTCTGGAGTCAGATCATTCCTGTAGAGATCTTTCTGTTCCTTTGACTCTGAAGTCCCTATTTTCTTTTTTGTTGTTGTTATTTTCATGATCCAATTTTTGATATCACTAATTCTTTTCTCCATCTAGTTGGCCCTGTTCTCCATGGTAGGTAGTTCATTTCTCAGTTCTTTTATTGGATTATTTATGTTTTGAATTTATATTTTATTCTTTCTTTATATCTTCAATTTCTTTGTAAAATGTTTCTTTTGTTCACAGATTTTCTTTCTGAGATCCTTTATTTCTTTCTGTGTACACTGCCGGCATTTTTAAAGCACTCTGAGTATTTTAAGAACTGCAGGGTAGAATTCTGTGTCATTTAGATAACATATTTCCAGATATAAAAGTTTCTTTTTTTGAAATTTTTAATTTTCTTTTTGAGCAGTTTTGAATTCTAAAGTACTCAGTGTATTTGATTTTTTTTTTTGTGGGCATCAGGGTTCTTTTTGTGGCAGATATAAACATGTATTTCTTTCTTTTTTCTTTTCCCAGATTGTAATGCTGTAGTGTTTTTCAATATCTTTTTCTTGGTTATTCAAAATTTTATTCTGGCAGCCTTCCTGTAAAGTGTGTTAATTTTTTTTTAATCCAGTCACCTTGGTCTTGATTTGCTGCTTTTTTTTTTTTTAATATGGAGGGCGATGGTATGCTATGCCTCTGAGATCATTGCAGAGAAAAGCTGCTGTTGCTGTGTTTTTGCTTGTTTCCGTGGGTGTGGGTTTTGTTGAAAAGGGCACAGGTTTGTTTGACTTTTTTTTTTCAAGCTGACTGTAGACCAGACACTTGGAGGGGTTAGGGGGTGGTAGTCTTTGGGAGAGTTAGGTAAAATAGTCATGCTCAGTGCCTATGGTTTCTGCTTGGGTTTGGGAGAGATGTGGTCTGTGGCGGCTTTGTTTCTTCTGTTAGCTTCCCTGGTTGTGGACTCCACTACACCACTAGTCTGTTCATAAAAGACCCCTGGGCAAGGTGAACATAGATAGACTGGAAGCAGAATGTGGCAGCCAGCTCCCAGTTTCAAATTCACCCATAGTCGATTGGCCTTCATGGGGCCATGCTTCAGCTGGGGGCTGTACCCTCACTCAGGGAAGTTCAGATGTTTTGTTCAGCCTCAAACCTGTACCAGGGTGTGCCACTCTCATTGGGTCCCTAGTATGCTGCCACTGATTGGGGTTTTAACTCACCTATGGTCTCACCGTGTTTCAGCCACTCTTGCTTCTGCTTTTGTCAGTACTCAGCCTTCAATCCACCTGGGATTGTGTTGCTCTTCAGCCAGTGTCTCTTGCCTTCCTCCTTGTTCATTCTGTCAGCCCTGGTCATTTCTCATTTTGGAACCCCATCTCTGCTCTTTCCCCTTCCTCCTCTTTCATTGGAACCCTTTTCGCTAACCCTCATGTGTTTTCTTGCAATGAGTGTATCTCTCAGCTGACACTGTGCCACACAGGGTTTCCTATGTTGAATCTCAGTTGTTCAATTGTATTATCCAGGTGATGTTGGAAGTTTCTGTTCTCTTGCTACTATCTTAGATTTTCTCAATTTATTTTTAAATATACTTTAATTATTTTACATTATTTTTTATTTATACATATAATTTTATTTTTAATTGATACTCCATTTTCTCTATGTTTTCTTTTCTTCATGTTTTTATTTTCCTTTCTCTTTAAAATCATGCTCAGGAGAAATAGTATGTCAGGAAAGAGGACAAGAGGGCGACCAGAGAAGAGGTCCCTAAAACATCTCCCAGAATACACAATTGAACAGCTGTTCAGGAGTCAAGAAAAATAACCCTGAGTGACAGACACAATGACAGCTGAGAAATCCATGCATCACAAGGAAACACCTAAAGGATAGAGAGAAGGGGGTTAGTGGGACAGAGGGAAGGGAGCAGAGACAGATCGCGACAGGACTATCCAGGAGCAGCACAGTGCATGGGATGGGGGAGACCAAGAAGCAACAAGAGTGAGAGCCAGCAGAGTAGCATAATGGTGGGAGACCATGGGGGAACTAGTTCTTAGATCAGCTTGTTGGGAGCAGAGCTTGGAAGCCAGCCTCTAAAATTGTGCTCAGGTACACTGGACATTTGCCCAATCCAACTATGCTTGGCTGAGTTATGGGCCTACCCAACTAGTGAAGAATCCTGTTCTTGCAGACTTTTGCAGGAATATCTGTCGGTGATTCCTTGGAGAGCTTTTGATACCACTCTGCTGCTCCTCCAGAGTAACTAAAAGTGTGCAGAAAAAGAAAGACTTGGAGACTCACAGCAAAAAATAGATTTAGAATGTTTTATTTCTTTCTTTTCAATTTGACTTTAATTCTCTTACTCAGTTTCTAAAACAGGGCTTACACAAAACTTATTTTTTTTAATAATTTTACTCTTTTTCTTTTTTCTTCTTTTTGGAACTCTCATGATTATTTTATTTGTATTTAATTTCTTTAATTTAATTCTTAAATTAAAATATTTGTGTACGTTTTTAATTTTTTAAATTTTATTTTAATTTTTAAATCTTCATCATTAATTTTTTTATTTTAGTATTATTGTTATAAATATTTCTTTCTTTCATTTTTATTTAAACTGTGTTCTGGCACCCTGAAGTGTTGCCATGCCCACATAGAGGAACTTAGAGCTGCAAACCAATCAGGCCTGCCGTACTAGTAATGGGAGACAGTCTTTTGCAGTGATAGCCCTCCAAGTCTGCCTGGGAAACTTTCCATGCTGCCCTACCATCACTTCCACCACCAGGGAAGGTAAAGCTTTGCTGCAAGTAGCAGACCATGGGGATCGTAGGTATTATTTTTTGTATATTTGATTGTATGTTTATTTGTCTGTTTCTATTTTTATTTATTTTAAAAGGTAAACACAGTCCTTCTAGACACTTGCCCATCAAAGCACTCTAGATCGATGAGTTATCATTCCCAAATAACTAATAAAGGAAAACCTTCTTGTTGACTTCAGCAGGTGTGGTTGTCTGTGGTGGACCAAGGAGCATTAGGTGTTACTCTGCCACTTCCTGCAGACAGCTAACAGTGTGCTGTGTGTGGCATACCACTCAATTACAAGTGAAGACCACACACAGCACACTCAAAGAGATTGCACCATTGGATAACACAGGACACATACTACATAAGGTCACCAAGCAAAGACCAAGAAACATAAGAGATGTACCTACTACGTAGAAGCAAATACAGAAAATAAGCCAGAATCAGGAAACAGAAAAAACATGTCCCCAATAAATAAACAAAAGAAACTTCCAGAAATAAAGGTAAATGAAATGAAGGCAATCAATCTACCAGAGCAAGAGTTTAGAACACCGGTTATAAGAATGCTTAAGAGACCTACTGAAAACTTCAACAAAGAGATAGCAACCATAAAGAAAGACATAGAAACCACACTGAACAACCAATCAGAACTGAGGAACACAATAACTGAAATGAAGACTACACTAGAAAGAATAAAACATGTTAGAGAAGCAGAAAATTAAATCAGGTATTTGGAAGAGATGATAAGGGAAAATACCAAAATGGAAGAGCAAAGAGAAAAAAGATTTTTAAAAAATGAGGATAGCCTGAGAGATCTCTGGGACAACATTAAAATAACAACATTTGAATCATTGGTTTACCAGAAAGAGAAGAGAGGGAGCAAGGTGTCAGAAACCTATTTGCAGAAATAATGACCAAAAACTTCTAACCTGGTAAAAGAAATAGACAAACCCAAGAAGCACAGAGAGTCCCAAATAAGATGAATCCTAACAGGCCTATAGCAAGACACATTATAATTAAAATGGCAAAGGTTAAAGATGAAGAGGGAATCCTAAAAGCAGCAACAGAAAGACAATTTACTTACAACAGAGCTCCCATTAGACTATCTACAGATTTCTCAATAGAAACCTGTAGGCCAGAAGAGAATGGCAAAAATTTACTGAAAGTAATGAAAAACAAAAGTTCTGGACCAGATGTTTTCACTGGTGAATTTTACCAAATATTCAAGAAAGAATTAAGATCTATTCTTCTCAAAGCATTTCAATAATTTTAAGAAAGTTGCTGGCTCCCAAATTAATTTTATGAGGACACCACTACCCTGATTTCAAAACTAGATGAAGAAAATGTAAATAAAAAAAAGTTATAGGTAAAAATCCCAAAGGAGCATAAATGTAAAAGTTCTCAATAAAATATTAGCAAATTAAATTCAGCAATACATTTGAAAAATGATACACACGATCAGGTGATTCATTCCCCAGATGCAAGGTTGGTTCAATATACATAAATCAATTAACAAATACACCACATAAACAAACAAAAAAATCATATGGTTATTCCAATAGATGCAGAAAAAGCATTTGACAAAATTCAGCAACCATTTATTTTAAAAATGCTCAGTAAATTGAGAATAACAGGAACATATCTCAATCTAATAAAATCTATATATGATAAACCCACAGATAACATAATATTTCATGGGAATAAGCTAAGGAAATTCTCTTTAAGACCAGAAACAAGAAAAGAAAGCAATTTTCATGACTTTTATTCAACATGGTACTGAAAGTCCTAGCAACAGAAATAAGACAAGAAAAAAATAAAAGGAATACAAATTAGAAAGGAAGTAAAGCTATAATTGTTTGCAGATGACATGATACAATATATATAAAACCCAAAGATTTGACCCCAAACTTTTTAGAACTGACCAATAAATTTAGTAAATTTGAAAGATAGAAAATTAATATCTAGAAATTGGTTGCATTCTTATGCAACCTGTAAGATATAAATAAAATAAAATTCTTAGGAATAAACTTATCCAAGGAAGTAAAATTCATGTACTTAGAAAATTATAAAACACTGAAGGAAGAACTCAAAACAGGTATAAATAAATGAAAACACTGACTATGTTCATGGATATAAACAATTAATATAGTTAAAATACACATACTACTGAAAGCAATATAAAAATGCAATGCACTTCCCATCAAAATATCAGTTTCATTCTTCACAGAACTAGAACAAATCATACTAACATTTATAAGTAATCATAAAATACCTAGACTAGCCAGAAAATCACTGGAAATAAAGAACAAACTTAGAGGAATCATGCTACCAGATATGAAATTATTCTACATGGCCACAGTTATCAAAACAGCATAGTATTTGTGTAAAAACAAAAAGATCAATGGAAAGAACAAAATATCCAGAAAAAAATTCTTGTTTATACAGTAAATTTATGGATAATAAAGAAAGTACAAATTTACATTAGGGTAAAGACAGTATTTTTAATGAATGGATCTGAGAAAACTGGACAGATACATGCAGAAAATAAAATTGGATTACATTTTTACCCCATGTGGAAAAATAAACTCATAATGGATTAAAGCCTTAAATATAACCTGAAACCATAAAACTCCTATAAGAAAACATAGGAAGTGACCTCTCAGACATTACATATAGCAATGCCTTCAGTGATATCTTTTCAGGAAAGAAAAACAGAGGAAAAAAGTAAGAAAGCAAATGGGACTACATCAGACAAAAGCATTTTTACAGCCAAAAAAAAAAAAATGAAAGTCAGCAAACGAGAAAATGTCTTACAGAATCAGAGAAGATATTCACCAGTGAGGAATCCAATAAGTGGTTAATATCCAAAATTAATTTAAAAACTCACAAAACTCAACATGAAAACAAAAATTAAAAATGAGCAGAAGGCCTGAATAGGCATATTTTCAAATATGGCATTCAGATGGCTAGTAGACATATTAAAAGATGCTCAAAGTCACTGCTCATAAGAGATATGCAAATTAAAACTACAGTGAGATACCACTTCACTTTGATCACATGACAATCATCAATAGGTATA
Organism: Lyroderma lyra; assembly: GCA_004026885.1. Lineage (NCBI taxonomy): Eukaryota > Metazoa > Chordata > Mammalia > Chiroptera > Megadermatidae > Lyroderma > Lyroderma lyra. The sequence continues at coordinate 6,901 of PVJL010019758.1, read as the reverse complement.
ATTAATAAACAAGTATATGTTAGGATATGGAGTAAAGAAAATTCTTGTGCACTGTTGGTGAAATTGCAAATTTGTCCAGCCACTATGTAAAACAATATGGGGGTTCCTCAAAAAAGTTAAAAACGAAATTATTTTATGATTTGGCAGTTTCACTCCTGTGTATTTATTCAGAGAAATGCAAAACACTAATTCAAAACATATATATGCACCCCTATGTTTATTGCATCATTATTTCAATAGCTAAGATATGGAAACAACCTAAATGGCCACCAACTGACATTACGATAAAGAAGCTGTGGTACATTTAACAATGGAGTATTACTCATCCATAAAATATGAAATCCTATCATTTGAAACAACATGGATTGAACTAAAAGTATCATGGTAAGTGAAATAAGTCAGACTGAGAAAGACAAATACTACATAATTTCACTTACATGTGAAATATAAAGAAAAGAAAAGAAACCAAAAAATCAAGACAGAAACAACTTCCAACTGATGAAGTCAGATTAGAGGGAGAATGCAGGATGAGTTGGGAGAGTTAAGGAATTGGGAAATGTAAATTGGTAAATACATAATTGTTATTGGGATACGAGGTACAGTATAGACTATATAGTTAATAATGTTGAAAAAGCTATGCAAGGTGTTAGGTGGACACTAGACACATTCAGAGGAGTATTTCATAAGCTATACAGATGGCTATCAACTGTGTTGTTCACCTGAAAATAATATAAATTTATGTTAAATGTCCATTATTATATTCATGGATATAGAGTACAGCACAGGGAATATATTCAATGGTATTGTAATAGCTATGTAATGCATAAAATGAGAAAAATACCTGTTGGGGTTATCACTATAGGAGATCTGTACATATCTAAGTATTATGTTCTCTCATCACATGAAACTAATAAGAAAAAGAAAGTCAAATATATTGGGGGTTCACAGGTAGAATACTATTTATTGTATTAGTTTCTTTTTAAACTCATATTTGTGAGTCTTAATTCTCAATGAAAGCATTTAAAATACAGTTTTGAAGAAAGAAGTAATGTTAAATGAGGTCATAATGTGGTTGTCCAACTTTAATAAAATATGAGCATTGTACAAAGGGAAAGGGAGATGTCTGTATCCATTATTTAAGGAAGTTAAGAACTCAATAAGAATGTGGACAACCGCAAGCCAATTTAAACCTTTCACCAGGACCAAAATCAGCCAACACATTGATTTCAGTTTTTGCACTTCCACAGGAGTGAAAATCAGTAACTCTTATTTACTCCACATGGCCAGTGGTCTTTTTTTTTAGTAGACCAAGTTGAGTGAGACACCTCCACATTTTTAATAATCAAAATATTTGATTATTTATGGAGAAGGAATAAAAACGTAGGTAGTTGATAAATATGAAATAAATGGAAAAAATAAATGTATTAAATAAATATAAATTACATTAGAAATTCTTTTTGGAAAATAATGTTGAATATTGTAAACCTCCATAATTTCTCTTAGAAGAATATTCTCATATAACTTCTAGTACATACATTAAAAACATCTGTGTGTGTGTGTTTCTGTGTGTGTGTGTATGACAATGATAACAGACTATAAAATATAGTAATTTATTAAGTGTGTCTTACAAAGTCCAGGGACCTGGTCAGTGATAGTTACACCACTGGGGAAATTCAAGTGAGGCACCAGGATACTACACCTAAGGACTTATAAGCCTTTCCCTTCTTTTTCTTTTCTCCTGAGGAAGTGAAGCTCTATATGAGGTTGAGGGTTAAGCCTGGGAACCACAATTTCTAAAGATTTACAGGTGAAAAGGTAGTTTGGGGAAATAATATGAAAGTTCTAATTTTTAATTCAGATTATGATGTCTTTTTGTAACATCTTTCCCTTTCCTAATAATAAACAAGAAAATATGAAGTTTTCTCTTTTTCTTCTCCACTTCTTGTTTCTTTCTCCTCCTCCTTCTGTTCCTCAATATTATTATTATTATTATCATCATTAGTATTATTACTGTAATTTTGCCTGAGGATTAGGAAGACAACCAAGACAGTGCCCTACATTCTGAGAATTAACTGCACAGATTCAGCCATATGCAGGCCCTGTTTATAATGCAGACCAAATACATGACATATATATATATATATATATATATATATATATATATATATATATATATATATATATATATATGTGTGTGTGTGTGTGTGTGTGTGTGTGTGTGTGTGTGTGTGTGTGTGTGTATTTCTTTTTGTATAGTGAACTGTGAAATATTTCATGTGTTTAAAGTGTTTATACACTGTGTCAGGGTTTAAATTAAATGCAACTGGTGGTCTTTTGTGGTTAAATGTTATTTAAAACAAGGAGACTTTATATGGTGATGGGACACTTCATCTCAATAACCAGTTTTTTCTGTTGTACCTGCCTTTAGTCTCCTTCCTGAGCTCCAATGTCCTGTGCACCCTGAGGTGAACTGAGCACATTCTCATGGATCCTCAGGCCCCCTGATATTCCACATACCCCTTGGTGTCCTGGGCATGCCCTGCAGAATAGCCATTTAACTTTTCTACATGAGATTTGTGTCTGGGCTTACACTGACTTCCTCTCATTGTGTCTCACACACACTAATACATGGCCATGTTCTAAGTGGTCTCAAAATTCAGTTGCAGGAGAGCTGGTTTTTGAATGTGTCTCTAGAGATGGAGATGTGGCTCTTGATGGATGGGCTGGAGTGAGTGCTACCTCTAATATGAATGAACCCCATCTACTCCAGCTCCTTCCATAGGGGCTGCAGATTATAGTTACAGTAGACACTACTGGTGTTAAAGTAACCAGAGACAGTGCACTTGAGGGAGAGTATCTGTGAGGGCTTTACCAGTCCTGGGCCCCAATTCTGCAGCAGTACCAGGGACAGGAATCCTGGAGACAAAGAGAAACATTACATCTCAGTCATATGAAGTCACAGCCATCCCATTAACCTTTGTCTGATATCTTAAATTCTCACTTTGAGGAGATGTCTCAAAGCACAGGAAATAATCCATCAGTCTCATTTTCTGGACCACAACTCTGAGTTTCCTAGAGACCTCAGCCTTTGGTGAGGAGAGAGCAATGAATTGTACAGCCAAAGACAAGGTTTTACACTGGAGACTTGAAATACAGTTGCGGGAGTTCCCTGATGGTGTAGTGGTTTAAGGCTTCCGCACTGGCACTGTCAGTGCTGTGGCCTGGGTTTGATTCCCATCCAGGGAGCTACCCACATACCAAAATGCAAAAACAAACAAACAAACAAACAAACAAACAAACAAACAAACAAACACAGTTGCAACCTGTTCTTTATAACTGGAGAGGGATGGATCATATTGTGCTTTTGGGGTCACAGTAGGATTACTTTATTTGCATTCTTAGGATGTCTGAATCTGGGATGGGAGAGCCACTGGTGTAGGTTTATTAAAAAAGATTGAAGAAAAGTTTTATTACTCTGAGTATAAGAATGAATGCTGAACTAGTTGAATAGATAACAATTTTTTAAACTTTTGGGTATTTGTCATAATTATTAAAGTGGTTAGCATTATGACAAGACACAATCTGACACAAAACAGATTAAATATATTCACAGTTGTCAATTACTTAGAAACATAATTTAAGTAGAATAATATTTTGATGTCAACTTTTTTTGGTGTGTGTTTACGTCAAGATAAGAAATGGTGCTTACTAATTTTCTACTTCCTTTAAGCATATAGACTTTACCTTGGTATAAGTAACTTCCTCCAAACCACATTAAGTCTTAGCAACCCCACATTATCGATGTTAGATGTTATATATTGTTGTTTGTCTTATTTGTGTTGTTGTAAATAATCTTTATATATTTCATTAAAACTTCTTTATAAGATATAAAATTAGTCCATATTTTTAAATTTGAAGCTATATATTAATTTAACTGGTGACCCTAGACACAGCCTAGTGTGTGTTGGGTTATTTCTGGTAAGTCCTAAACACAAGCTGGTAGTCCTAAATGACCTCAGGAAGTTCTTTAGAGCCCTTTTGTTTTTTTTTTTAATTCATATTTATTGTTAGACTTATTAGGGTGACATCTGTTAGCAAGGATTACATAGGTTTCAGGCATACAATTCTACAGTGCATTGTCAACTTGATGTATAAAAAGTTCACCACCCAATGTGACCTCTCTTTCTTGAGTACTTCTTGGCATGTCCTGAACTCCACGTGAATGTCCTGTATAACACTCAGAAAACTGAGCCCCCCCTGAAGCCCAGCTTCTTCTGTCTCTCTGCAGGAAGGTTTGCATTTGGGCTCACACTGATTTCTCATTTGCACATTAATATACATCTCTGCATTCAGTTGTCATATAGTTCAGCTGCAGAGAGTATAGGTTCTTGGATTTGTTCCTAGAATATAGAGATGCAGGTCTTTGTGTGATGGGTGGTAGAATGCGTTCTCATCTTATGTAATGTCCCCAAGCTACACCAGTCACTTTCCTAGAAACGGACAGATTCAATTCCTGTAGTAACCACTGGTTGTAATGAAAAATCCAAAGACAGCACAGGTAAGGGAGAGAGTCTGCAAGGGCTCTATCAGTCCTGGTCCTGATTTCTGTGCCTCCACCTGGGACAAGATACCTGTGGACAAGAAGAATCAGTTTCAGTTTGTCACATGCATTTACAGCCATTCCACAAACCTCTGACTGACGTCTGAGACACTGAACTTGAAGGGCTATCACATGGTACAGGGGAAAACTGAGCAGTCTAATCTTTTAGAGCACAGTTTTGTTTTCTTCATAGAACTTAGCCATGTGTGAGGGTTGCTGTGAACTCTACATCCCAGAAGAGGGTTTTACCTTGGAGATTGAAAAAAAATCTTCATGTGGGTCTGCCTGTTTCTTATAACAAGACAGGAATTAAGTCAGGCTGCCCTGGTCCTTCTAAGCCCTCTCTAGATGTGTCTTCATTGACTACATGTATTTTGTGAGCCTGGGATGGTGAAGCACGTGGGTCATGGGCACGTTGCCAAAGGAACACACAACCTTTTCAAGCATAAGAGTAAATCTGGAATCTTATAAATATACAGTTAAATATTATAAGGGAATTGTTGTAGGTCCAACTAGTTTCCTAAACCAAAAACATTAAAATATCCATGATTGACAAATTTGAAACCACAATTTGATATTAAGTAATATGTTGATCTCAACTTTTGTAAATATCGTTCCAAAATATGACTTTTAAGCACACTTATGACCATTTTTATATGCGCATTTAGAAAGGATAAGCAGGCTTAAATATTATTTGTTCTCACCAGGTGAGGCTTATATTTGTGTCTAAGGCTCTCTTTTCAAATATATTTCTTAAGCCATGTTTGGAAAATCCTCACAAATAACATTGGATATAATCACACTTTTATATGAAGAAGAGGTAAAAATAGAAACAGCTACCAACCATCTGTATAATTTTTATACCTGAACAAATATTGATGATATATATTGAGCATATCTGACTCATTTTCTCAGAGTCTGGTATTAAGAGTTAATGTATGTTCAGGGGTAGAAGGGTAGGTAGGAGTCTGGGCATAGATTTGTACAGAAATGATACTGTGATTCTGAAAAAAAAATGTTTTTTCCCTTCACAACATCTTTCTGCCCCTGAGCTGGGCTCTATGGTCAAATGTTCAGGGCTCTTGCATAATATATGAAGTTTTTTATATTAGTCAGTATATATTAGTTTACAGAGAAATAATTTGAAAATGTGCTCTGCAGTCTGTGGTTATCTTTACAGTCGCTCAATTCTATCTAGGCAAGACAAAACTTTAAAATTTTATAATGTTTAATTATTCAATATTTTATTTAATGGATTTCAGATTTTAGGTTTGATCTTTCTTTTTAAAGGTTACATATTTAATGAAAAAGGTTTGATGATCTTAATATACACCAGACAGCTCATCTCAAAGAGAATATATAGTTTATGTTTTTCTAAGTTTTCATTCATAAGAGAAATCGAAGTACTGTGTTTTCAGAGAAGACTGGCAATTTTATGGCTTAAAAACAATAGCAGTCTCTTGCAGAGAAAACAGCTTACTTTCTGAAAAGTGCTATACATATAGCATGCATGTTTACTTCAAGAATGAGACATGAGATGGCACCATCCATTGGATTGTAAGGATAAATGCTAGAGAAGATGAGTGTATCATGATAATGTTAATTTCATGGATTTTTCAAGTTGTGTGTGTGTGTGTGTGTGTGTGTGTGTGTGTATAAAACATCACATTAAACACACCCCCATTGACAGATTTTATGATCATAATTCTCTGTACAGTCATGTAATGACATTTTAAAAATTAAATTTAATGGGATTATTTTGGTTAGTAACATAATGACTTCTTGTCAAAAAAAGACCACAACATACAATGGTCATTCAATTAGATTATAAGGAAGATGAAAATTTTTCTATCATATAGTGATGTCATAGCCATGGTAATGTCATAGCATCACACATTGTGTACTGGTTTAGTTGTGCTTGTGCAAAAAACCTACCGCACTGCTAGTCGTATTAAATTCCAACACACACAGTTACAGTAGTACTCTGTACCATCTTGTTTTGTGTAAGTACACCTTATAGTATTTTCAAACTGATAAATATGCCTAACATGCATTCGTCAGAACTTATTTTCATTCTTGAGTTTCCATGACTATTAAAAAACTTTCAATGTCAACCTTGCTATAAATATAATTCAATGTAAAGGCCAGTTCTTTATAGGTTCCCATTTATTTTACTGTAAGTAATAATGACATATTTTAATCAAAGTAACTACCCTTAAAGTATGCCATGGACTAAAGTCAGGTTGCTGTGAGTGAAGAATTTAAATAACCTGAAAGACAAAACAGAAAAAAGTTATTTAC